>BQNB010000428.1:87156-93432 GCA_026074375.1 Tanacetum coccineum | reverse complement strand
TTACATGAATGGGACAATGTTATGTTTTAAACGTCTCTTTTGAGTCGTTCTTTATATTCTTATGTTGTTGTGCTATGACTTAACACCCAAACTGTTGGTTCCGCTGCGAAATAAATTTAGGGGTGTTAAAATAATAGTCCATGCATTTACACTAACACATAATCACAGCAATTTAAAACTCATTTCAACACTTGCATCATTTCCATCCTATGTTTAAACAATGTAAAAAGTGGGACTATGTAACTCACCTGAATGCTCAAAACGCAGCTTCTAATTCCTATCACGCAACTATACAAATAAATAAACACGGTTACACGTGACCAAGCTAAAAGCTCTAGTCCATGTAACACACATATGATGGATGTCTAAGTGTTTGATTAACCATCATGGGTCACCCCGACACCATGCCCAACCTTAACCACATCATTAACACATCACACTAGTTAACTGTAATTTATTCAAAAATGCAGAATTTTAGTGTATCTTTACTAACTTAAAACCCTTACGTGCTGACCTTCATAAATTATACCAAAAATCACCTAAGTTCATTTATGAGTTTACTAACTACCTTGTGATTCCCAACCACTCATTACATGTGCAACTATCCCAAATAAAATCCAACTTCAAAACTGCCCCAAATAGAATCTGATTGCACACTAAAATGTATGGCCCTAATTACCATACTTAGACACACAATCAGAAGCTATCCTTCTAGGGTTTCTTTATATACATATAGAACCTAATCACTGTAGATTGGCTAACCTTAATTCCAATTTTAAGTTCGGGTTTTACCCTCCTAAACATGACCTAATTCTGACTCGTATTTACTATTTTGACAACTTTTCTTGTAACCAAAATCTAACCACTTCCAGAACTCCAAATCACTCGAGGCCAGACTTTTTGAAAAATAGACACTTTTAAATACAATTTAGGTACTTGAATCATATCAAAACATGTTTTTAACATCTAGATATCATCAATTGAAGACAACCTTAAATTATGCTCAACTCTAAATCATGTTCTAATGCAAACCTTAACATGCAACATGTATGATCATAACCCTAAAATAACCCTAATCATTATACCATCATTGAAGTTCATTTATAATCTGTATTTTACGTAAACCCTAGATCCATCACATTATTTGTTACATGATTTGAAAGATTAAACAAAAACTTAATTAAGATCATACCTAAACCTTCACTTGATTATACTTTAATCACACCTTGAATCTTGATAAAGAAAATTTATTTTTTTTCTTTCTTGGAGTTTCGGAACTGATAAATGGGAGTGAAGGGAAGAAAAAAGTGGTTTTCGGGTTTTATTGGTTTCTGTATTTATTTCCTTAGAATCATCAATATTATAGTCAAACTGTGTTTCTTTTTTTTCTTTTCTTTGAACGGACTGAATACCACCCCTATATATGTATCTATATATAATATATCTATATGTATACTGTATATAATATAATCTTTATATGTTATATATATTTTATATTATATATATTTTTTTATATTTTATTTATTTAATTATTTATTTACTAATTATTTTCAGTACCTTAAGTTTTCATAAAAACCTAAGCTAATTTGGGTAAACCTTTTTACATAAACGCAACTTACTAAATTTTCTAAAAATAACTTTTCATTTCATAATTCACCTTCTATATTTAGAAAGTTTGCTACAAACTTCCATATTTCACTCACTTAACTTATCTCCAACATAATACATTTCCCATAAACGCTTAACACAAAATCATCCTACTATTGACGTAGCATTGCATGCAATACGCCTTTCCTTTCCATTATCACTATAGGTGAACAAATGGAATACTCAATACCAAGCACAAATGTACTCAAAATGAGATGATCATACACCGCAAAACGATATCTGCACCTATTCAAATCACTTAGCACACATAAATTACACATAGCACACAAGAATCACACAAAATGAACTCTAACCACTTCTAAATGTATCATTAACCTGATTAAATCATGGATGTTATGGTATCCCCTCCTTGAGGAAATCTTGTCCTGAGATTTAACTAGCAGGCTCAAGAACTCGGTCCACGAACAACTATGGATACTTAATCCTCATCTGGTCTTCGTTTTCCCAAACGTTTCGAATTCCACCTAACTTTCACAAGCGCTATATTCCTACGTTTTAACTTCTAAATTTCTTGATCCATAATATCTACAGGTTCCTTGACAAAACGAAGTGTCTTGTCGACATTGATCTCATTTAATGGCACATGCAAATTAGCATCCGCCAGACACTTTTCATATCTGACACATGAAAAGTGTCATGCACGCTACTCAACTCCTCAGGTAACCTCAACCTATACGCTACAAGGCCAATTCTTTCAAGGATCTTGAACGGCCCTACACATCTCGGTGCTAACTTACCATTCTTTCCAAAACGCACTACGCCCTTCCAAGGCGACACCCTTAATAATACTCGATCACCCACCTCAAACTCTAACGGTTTACGCCTATTATCAGCATAGCTCTTTTGACGATCTCTCCGCTTTGGGCTTTTCCTTTATCAACACTACCTTATTAGTCGTTTCTTGCACTAACTCAAGTCCAGTCAAACTACTCTCTCTAATCTCTGCCCATAGAACATGCGACCTACATTTCCTTCCATATAAAGTTTCAAACGGAGCACACTGAATGCTCAAATGATAACTACCACCAAAATCAATAACACATGACCTCATTATATCTTCCAAAGTTTGAATCATACGTTCACTTTGTCCATCCGCTTAAGGATGCTAAGCAGTACTCAAATCCAATCGCGTCTCTAACACTTTTTGCAGCGTCTGCCAAAACCACAAGGTAAATCATCCCTCTCAATCTAAGTTGATCATCACCAGAATTTCATTCCTTGCTATTATCTCATCAATATAAATCCTTGCCAACTTCACATCTTGAAATCTTCTTGTATAGATAGAAAATGAACTAACTTGGCCAGTCTATCGACCATCACCCAAATCACATCATAACCACTACTTTGACCTTGGAAATTTAGAGATAAAATCCATGGTGATTCTATCTCCTTTTCACTCAAGTATCTTAAACTGTTGCAGCAAGCCAAAAGTCCTTGACATTGCAGCCTTCACCTCTTAAATAAATCCGACAATTGCTAACATAGGTAGCTATATCCTTTTCTACACGTGGCTGCCAATACATGTCACCAAGGTCATAGTACGTCTTGTCCGCTCTCGGATGTACCAAGTGTCTTGATACACGGGCCTCATCCATTACACTTCCTACCAATAGAACCCAAATTCGATCCATAAGGTACAAACTCTCGTCTCCTTTTCATTCCATCTGTTGATCTAAACCACGTAGCCTTTCTGCGAGTACATTCTCTTACTTGAACGTCTCATTTTGGGCTGCCAATATCATTCCTCTTACTCGTCTCGATTTTACTCTCTCCTTTCTACTCAACGCATCACCTACTACATTCGCTTTTATCAAAGTATCACACAAATCATTCTTCAAAGTCTGAAAAGCCTCTTCTTGTTCTACGCTCCACTCATACTTCTGATTACTCTTAGTTAGGGAAGTAAAGGGGTTAAACAATCTAAAAAAATAAGCGATGAACGTCGGTAGTAACCTGCCAATCCTAGGAATAATCATCCAATTCCTTAGTTCCTCACTCTTACTCGGGTCCACGTGAATACGTTATGGTTGACCACGTGACCAAGAAAATGCACTTCTTTCAACCAAAATTCACACTTAGAAAACTTAGCATACGGCTTCTCCTTCCTCAGTGACTCCAACACTAACTTCAAATGAACTTTATGTTCCTCCTTTGACTTTGAGTAGGCCAAAATGTCATCAATGAATACGATGATAAACCTACCTAAGTACGGTTTGCAAACCCGGTTCATTAAGTCCATGAAAACCCTGTGCATGTTTACCCAAAAGGCCATACAAAAACAAAAACCGTAGGACTCAAAATGTTTGTATCCCGTTCAAAATCCGGTCTTTGGAATGGCATCCTCATGCACTCGTAGTTGGTGATAACCTGACCGAAAATCTACCTTTAAGAAAGGACACGCTCCTCGTAACTGATCATACAAGTCATCAATCCTAGGGAGTGGATAACTGTTTTTAACAGTTAATTTGTTCAACTCCCTATAATCAATACACATGCGAAAAGAACCATCCTTCTTCTTAACAAATAACATCGGTGCTCCCCACGGAAAATGACTAGGTCATATGAAACCCTTATATTGCAACTCTTGAAGTTGCCCGGACAATTCTTGCATGTCCGAGGGTGCCAAACGATATGGAGACTTTGCGACCGGTCACTTATGAACCAAACCTATGCAGAACTCAACTTCGTCGTGTGGTGGTCATTGAAAATTTCCAGAAACAATCAATAAAATCTCGTACCTCGGGTATTCACTTATCATAGGTTCATCTCCTTGCGTTCATTAGGACTTGGCGGGGCTCCAAAGTACGTTCCCCATGAACTTCGAAATTTACCTTTCATCACCTTCCAACGGTATTCTCAACAACCTTCTCATAACATACTTCAAACTTCCTCTTGGACAACCAGTCTATTTTCACAATCACATCAAAGCTTCCACGACTCAACGGTATCAAGGAACTCCAAAGGTTACGAACAATCGAATAGGATAACAAACGAATATCGAGTCAAAGGCTAGAATGCATATAGGAGATTCCATATATGCAAGTAGACGTGGATAAAATGACATAAGAATCCTTTGAAAGAAAGGATACGTATATGCACCGAGTGAAAGCGCAACCGAAAGAAAATCAACAGGCGTTCCACAAAAAATGAACACAAAAAAAATTTTCAATAACGAAAAGACGGAAATTCTTATACCAATTATCGACTTTACTCGACAGGTCAAAATAAATAATGTTTTTATAAAATCAATTTAAATTAAGGAAGTCACTTTAAGTATAAAACTCATTTTAAATAATAATGAAATTGTCTTAAATGTAATCTTTGAAAAATTCCTTCTGGTTGTCTTAAAAAAAATCTAGAGACGGTTATCTAATGGTGTATCGTACCTTACCACTATGAATCACTTCAAACCTGCTTTTTATAATAAAAATTAAAATTTAATAACCCACGTCAATTTTCATAACTTAATTGGTATAGGCCACTTAAACATGTTTTATTCACACGATCATTTTAAGAAATTTTAGTCACATTAATCTTTTATATAACTGTTTTCGCCAAACATCACCAAGATATTCTTCAAGAGGTTTTTTTAATAATTCGACATCAATTATACTATATGTTACTCAAACAAAGGACATCGCAACACCAAAAGGGGTTTTAAAACACCGTACAGACTCTAACACAATTCTATTGTTTGAAAACAAAAGAAAATACCAGAAACCACACTACTCAAATAAAATCAAACGAAACTCGTAAAGAAAACTATGGAGACTTACGGTACCCAAAAGGAAAAAAACGTAAGCAGTATCCTAAACAACGACATCAGAGCAACCTAAAAGCCTTCGACTATAAATGTCGCCATCGGGGTACGAAAACCAAGGGAATACATACCAGGGAGTAATGGATCCACATAATATGTTAGGAACAATTAGTGCTAAAAGAAACGTTTTGATACTCTACAAGTAATTCAATGCAACGAAAGAACTAACAAAACGCGCCAATATTCGAAAGAGCAGATCCGAACAAACAATTGAGCAACAAGAAACCAATAATAATTATTAATATAGGTATCCGCAAATTACTAGATTAGAAAGCAATTACTATTACACAAATCAACTCCAACTATCCTCCAATTAGGGTTGACGAGATAAATTATCTACCCATACACCATCTTTATCATGGGAATACAATATTCAAAAAGGAAAACATTTACACTACACATTACAACCAAACATAATAAATGCAATCATGGTCACAAGTCTACGTGTGTGATGCTTTTATAATTTATACTAGGCCACCATAATTATAAGTGAATAACAAGTGCCTCCTTTCACACGTGTACTTACTTCCAAGATTGCCCATTTCAATTATAATTCACATATAAGCACATATTCCACATTGCACATCTTAAACCACTCCAACTTAACGCATAAGGGATGCTCCATCAAATAACTACTTACTTATATCACAAATAAATCAAAAATGACATAAAGGAACGAAAGTCTCGCAACAATTCCCAAAATACAAAATATCCAAAAGAAATAATCAATAACAACATAACGAGGTAAAGGACGGGATAAACTTATGCTGGGCCTCGCTTGGGTTTGA
>BQNB010000428.1:4656-79656 GCA_026074375.1 Tanacetum coccineum | reverse complement strand
TTAGGAGTAAGGGTGTTCGACAATTTTAATAAAAAATTCACGTCTACGAACGTCGGTAGTAACCTTCCAATCCTAAGAATAATCATCTAACTCTTCACTGCCTCACTCTTACTCGGGTCTACGTGAATATGTTATGGTTGACCACGTGACCAAGAAAATGCACTTCTTCCAATCAAAATTCACATTTAGAAAAACTAGCATTGGCAGCTTCTCTTCATCAGGTCTCAACACTAAATTCACTTGAACTTCATGTTCCTCTTCGAACGTTTGGTAGGCATAGAATGTCGTCAATGAATAGATGACAAACCTACTATGTACAAGTTAGCAATCCCGGTTCATATAGGTCTGAAAATCGCTGGTGCATTGTTAAACCCAGAAGGCATAACCGTAGACTCAAAATGTTCGATATCTCGTTCGTTAATGTAGTCTTGGAAATATGGCATCATCATGACACTCGGTAGCTGTTGATAACATGAATTGGAAATCTATATTTAAAGAAGGGTAGCTCCTCGTAACTGTATCACAAATCAAGTCATCCAATCTCTGTGAGAGTGGATAATAGTTTTTTTAACAGTTAATTTGTTCAACTCACTATGATCAATACTCATGCGAAAAGAACCATCCTTCTTCTTAACAAATAACACCGGTGATCCCCATAGAAAATGACTAGGTAATATGAAACCTTGTTACCAACTCTTGAAGAGGTGTTCGGCACATTCTTGTACTTGTCTGAGGGTTGTGCTAGAGATATGGAGGCTTGCGATAGCGTCGCTCCATGAAAACTAAGTCTACACGTAACTCAACTTTGTCGTTGCGGTGGTCATTGATAAGTCTTTCAAAAACACATCAATAAAATCTTGTACGGCGGAAATATCACTCAATTCCGATTCCCCTACATTTGTGTTCATTAAGGTTTTCACGACTCCTTGAGTACGTTCACCATGAACCCGAAGTATCTCTTCACCTTCCAACGGTATCCTAACCACCTTATCATGACATACTATCACAAACTTCCTCTTTGACAACTAGTCCATTCCCACAATCACTATTAGGAATAAATCTTCACAAAACTTAATACTGCCAAGGTATAACTAACAGTACTAATGGAGTTAGTTTATGCCAGTACATACTTAGTACTGCCAGTGTTAGTTAATACTGCTAGGAGAAAGAGTTAATACTGCTGATGGTCAAAGCTGCTGACTTGGAGATAAGTATGCATGTAGATTATTATGGGTTGTTTGTAACTGATCCTAAAAGATAGGTAGTTATCTTTGTAAAGGACTCCTTGTGTTCTATAAAAGGAGATCCTAGGTTTTACATATATATATACAAAAACGAATACTTTTAGAAAAAGATGGTGATAGCTTCAAGGTTGTAACCCCAGTACTACAAGAGTACTCGTATTATTGATTCTAATAATATGGAAGCAGTTGGTTATTTCTTCATTGTTATTGGTTGTTTGTCTTATTACGTTCTATTGATAAAAACCTCTAGAGTATCATAGTGTAGATTCAGCATTTACACTTTTGTTTTAATACTAAAGTCTCACCATTGTTATTTTGGGATTCATCCAGGTACAACACCTTCTACTACGTAAGGAATCGTTCAAGTTCGTTGGGATAACAAGTGGTGCAGAGTTGTGCTTTGAGAAACTTTGATTTAGGGATAATGGAGTTGGAAAATTCTCAAAACAATGCGTTGGCAAAGCTTCCCATGCTTAAACTAGGAGAGTATGAGATGTGGGAGATAAGGATCAAACAGTACTTTCAGATTCAAGATTATTGCTTCTATGGGAGGTAATAGTGTGGAAATTCATGTGGGGTACCTCATTCCTATTACGCACCAGAATGGGTCCTAATCAACAGATTGATGATGACTGATGCCCTCTACTGCTGAAGAAAAGATTTGCAAAAAAATGATGTTAAAAGGTCGAAGTCTTCTGCTCATGGCACTGCACAATGAAAATTCAACTTTAATTTAACCAGTATGTTGAGTGCTCCAATCAAATGTCTTGCTGCCATTTAAAGCTAGATTTGGAGGGAAATGAAGCAACAAAGAGGACTTTGAAGGCCTTGCTGAACAACAGTTATGAAAAACTTCCCATGTTTTTTTTACTTCAAGCTCAGAATAACTTGATTCTATTTTAACAGGCTTCATAAGCTATGTAGTAGATGGCAATTTTGGGAGTTGTTACTCCTCTAGTAGATCTAAATGTTAAAATTTTTTAGGAGCTTACCTTCTCTGAATGGGGATACAGATTGTGGTAGTCTGTTTGGTCATACCCGACTTTGATACTTTGGTTTGGATTGATTGTACAAACAATTTTAAAAATTGTTGAACAAAAGGTTTAAGAGATCTACTGGTGCTATCGATGATGAAAGAACTTGGCATTTTTAACCACTTCAGGTGCAAGCGTATTAATATTATTAATACTATTTAATCTGAAGTTAGTACTGGTAAACTCCAAAGTTTAATACTGCCCAGTACTAAAAACTAGTACTGCTAGTCTTTATGTATGCCACAGTTTATGCCTTTCTGTCAACACAACCACAAGGGTCTCAAACTAGTTCATGAAGTTCTTGAGCAATTCATGATGGATGATTTGGAAGAAATGATCTTAAAGTGGAATATGGCACTACTTAGTCCCATGAGGGCAAGAAGTTCTATATCTGAGAACTGTGATGGGAAGATCATCATTGATTGGAAGGCAGTATGCTGGATATGATAAAATCAAAGGTTTAGAATGTTTCAACTGTCATTATAAATGAGGACATTTTGCCAGAGAATGAGAGCACCAAGGAGTAATGACACAGAAATTGGAATATGGTAGTCATCAAAGGCATTGTAAGTAGTAGTTAAGGATTGAAGATGTTTGAATAGGCAATGTGTGCTATAGATGGTGCTGGATTTGATTGGAGAAGTGTCTTGGCAGAGGAAACAGAAATTCAAGGCAAAAACATGTTCTTATGCATTTCAGATTCTTGAGGTAACAAAAAAATGGGATAAATCTTGTTCTAAATCTTGTCTTGGATAAAATTATGAAGCTCTAAAGAGAACTTGTATGATGATTTACTTGTTAAGGTTAGATGATACTGGTTTTAAAGCTATCTATTATACAAAAGAGGTTTATCAATCTTAGAAGGGCAATTCTTAAATATATAAGGAATCTAAGTCTTTTTCTGAGGGGAAATTGCTCTTTGCTTAATAAGAGAAGTGTTAGGTCACAAAGAAGTAATCTATCTTAATGGGGATATTAGGGACTGAACTTGAAAAGGTTAAGGAAGAAAAGGAGGGGTTTGAGTTTAAGATTGCAAAGTTTGAAAAATCAGCAAAAGACTTAGATCAGTTGTTAGCAAGTCAGATAACTGACAAAAGCAAAAAGGGTTTTGGTTATAATGCTGTCCCCTCACTCCTCATCCATTGATTCTTAATAGATCAACACCCTTTAGGACTTATTCTTTTTGGTCTAGAAAAATTCAAACAACCTGAGGTAAATGAGTATGGTCCTAGGGATTTAAGAGTAAAGCCTACCAATGGTTGTGATAAAGAGTCAAATAATTCTAAGGAGAATACTGATGACTCTTTAAAACAACAACAATAGACTGATTCTAGCTCTGTAAAGTCTCCACTTAAGGTAGACAAAGATTGGAAAGAAAAGTTTTTCAGTCCTGCTAATCAAGTTAGGGAAGAAGAACCTAAGAAATCTAGAGAGAATAACGATGCTCCAATCATTAAAGATTGGGTGTCAGATGATGAGGATAATGTTGAGCCTATCTCTAAGGTTGAAAAGAAAACTTGTTATAACCTACTGCTACTAAGAAAGAGGTTTGTTAAACTCTGAAAAAAAATAGCTAGGGAGGTCAGTTTGGTATGCAGAGATGTAGCATGTCTACAAATGAACCTAGAGGATAACCAAGGAATTGGAATGGTCAATAAAATCCATTCAAGTAGGATGTAACTTTGTTTTTAATAAACAGGCATGATTTTACATGTGGGAAGTTTTGATCACATTCAATTACAGTCGTCCTAATGTGCACAAAAACATATGGATCAAAGAGCCAGTCTTAATGTGACTGGCCTTAAAAACTGTTAATACGGCAAGGCCTGTTAAATCAGTTAGGTCTGTTACACTGTCATGACCTTTTTAGTAACTGCTAGGTCTTTTCATAATGTTTGACCTTTTCTTATATGCTCACACAAAATCAACAGTCATTATGCTTAGGGACCGCAAGGGACTATTTTCAAAATCAAGCACTTCAATCATCATTTCAAAGGCCCCTTTACAATGGAAAACAGGAAAACACAACATTAACAAAAAGGTCTTTTAATCAAAATGTTAATAATGGTAGGGCCAAATGTTTATTACTGTCAGGGCAAGGGATTTATTGTTGTTAAAGCCCTAAGCATATGGTTTGGAACCCATCAAACCCAATGGTGCATCATAGTTTTCAACAAATATAATTACATTGATGTACGGACTGGCAGATCCAAGGTCAGTATTGGGCTTGGGGTTCCCTAAAGATACTAACTTATAAGTTTTGTGTGCAGAAGCAATTCACAAGCTAAATGAATAATAGGAGATTTCTTGATAGTGGATGCTCAAGGCACATGTCTGGAAACATAGCTCATCTTTTAGATTTCAAAGACTTTGATGGAGGTTATGTTACTTTTGGTGGAGGAGAAAATGGAGGCAGAATTACTGGCAAATGTACTATTAAAACTGATAAACTTGATTTTGATGATGTATACTTTGTCAAAGAGTTAAGTTCAACGAGCCTTTAGTGTTCTCACAGTGTTGTGACAAAAAAGATCTATGTTCTTTTTACTGGACTCTGAAGGTCTCTGTCTATATCTACCTAATTTAAGTTGCCTGATGAAAATCATGTTACTTATTAAATTCCTAAGACAGGATAACATGTTACTGGGGGGGGTTTTTTTTTTTTGGAATATGAAAACATAGTTCCTAAAGATGGTTTAACTTGTCTAGTTGCAAAGGCTACATTCTGAGGAAATCAATGTTATGGCATAGGAGGCTTGTCATGTCAATTTTAAGAATATTAATAAACTTGTCAAAGAAATTCATTGTAAGAGACTTTTGCCTTTAATAAGATCGTTTGAGAATGACCAAACTGTGGTGCCTGTCTTAAAGGCAAGCAACACCGAAGCCTCTTGTAAGACCAAGGCCTTTGTATCCCATTACTAAGCCATTGTTTATGATTCGCATATGGATCTCTTTGGTCTAACTTGTGTTAGTAGTCTTAAAGCATCAAAAATACTGCCTGGTAGTCACTGATGATTATAGTAGATTTTCATGGGTTTTCTTTTTAAGATCTAAGGATGCAACAGTTGATGATCCTTAAAAAAATACCTTATCAAGAGTAGAAAACCTAGTGGATAAGAAAGTGTAAAATAATCAGAAGTGTTAAATGGGACAAAGTTTAAAACCACAAAGTGATGGATTGAGTTTGTATAGGGGAAAAAGGTATTTAAAAGAGAATATAGTGTAGCAAGGACACCTCAACAAAATGGTGTAGCTGAAAGGAAGAATAAGACACTCATTGAGGCTGCTAGAACAATGTTAGCTGACTCTAAGTTACCTACCACATTTTGGGGAAGCTGTTTCTACTGCTTGCTATGTACTAATGGGTCTTATTAGTCAAGCCTTCATAACAAGCTCCCTTATGAATCTTTAGAGGTATTAAAACCTAGCTATAGGCTTAATGAAAACATTTGGATGTCATGTTACTATTATCCGATACCTTAGTAAGTTGGCAAGTTTGATGAAAAAAGTGATGAAGGTTTCTTTGTTGGATATTCCTTAAGTTTGCATAGCTGCTAGAGTACTACAACATTGAACCAGAAAGGTTCAGGAAAACTTGCAATATTGGGTTATTAGAGCAATAAAGAATATGATATGAATGGAATGTCCAAAGTGGCTATTTGATCTTGATTCTCTAACCCAATCAATGAATTATGTACCAGTGGTTGCAGGGACTTTTTCTAATGATTTTGCAGGTATACAAGGAGTTTCTGAGTCTAGTACATCTTCTCAACAAGATCAAGATAATCAAGATTGTATTATAATGCCAATTTGGAAGGATGCTTCATACTTTAATGATGCTTCACCCAAATCTGTTGCTGATGCTTAAATACAAGATCAAAATGGGCTACATGATGAGATTGATGATTCAGAAAAGACTCATGATGATGCACTAGTCTTCAGAAATAATGGTTCACTGCTGATCAATAAGTTAATACTTGCCAGGCTAGTTGTTGAATACTGGTAGTTGAGAAAGTTAGTACTGTTGTTCCTGAGGTTAATAATGATACTCATGAAAGGACTTGTGGGACCAAGTCCTTCATCTGAAGACACACAAGGTGGGAGGACCAGAATTGTATTTAGGGAACATTTCCTCAATCTTATGAAGTCCCCTACCACTATCCTACACAAGAATTTACAATGATCACCCAATGAGCATGTGATTGGTGATGTGCAGTCATCTGTTCAAACAAGAAGGATGAAAACTTCTTATTCTGAAAAAGGATTTCTTAGTGCTATATATGAAGGCAAGACTCATCAGGATCTTCATACATGTCTTTTTGTTTGTTTCCTCTCTCAGGAAGAACCAAAAAGGAGTATTCTACCAAGCTCTTAGAGGATCAAGCATGGTAGAAGAAGCAATGATAGTTTAGGAGGAACTTCTTCAGTTCAACTTGCAAAAGGCTCGGATTCTTGTAGGATTTACATAAAGGTCATAGAGCAATTGGTACAAAGTGGGTCTAAGAAACATGAAAGCAGAAAGGGGGATTGTCATCAGAAACAAAGCAAGACTTGTTGCTCAAGGACATACTCAAGAAGAGGGCATAAACTATGATGAAGTCTTTGCACCTGTGGCTAGAATTGAGGCCATAAGAATATTCCTGGCTTATGCTTCATATATGGGATTTATGGTCTACCAAATGGATGTCAAAAGTGCTTTCTTGTATGGTCAGATTGAAGAGGAGGTATATGTATGTCAACCTCCAGGTTTTGAAGATCCTGACCATCCTAATAAAGTCTATAAGGTATCCACCACTGCATGATCCTGTAACAAGATCTTTGGATTGCCCTACACAAAAAGTAAGAGAATTAGTATCTCTTAGGGATCCAAGTCATTACAGACTTGAAAATCCCTTTTGGGTCAACATACTCAACCTTCTTGAGCATGAATGATCCACTGTCTTTGGACACATGATCCAAGTAATTTCCCTTAGGCCTCCAAACACATCTTGCCTTTTTATGGTCAGTATCCAGCTTACCCTTACCAGTATTAACTACTGCTCTTGTCCCAGCAGTAGTCATATTTTAAACCCCAAAAGTTTTAACATCTTGTTTTAAGTCTTTGGATCTAAAAGCTGGTTTTGTGTAGTAAGACCTCTTGATAGTTGAACATGGGCCTCTTGGTCTTACATTATCCATTCTTGGGTAAATATATCTAGTAGCATAAACATGCCTAGCAGAACTAACACTTGGCCTAGCAGTACTAACAGGCCTAGCAGTACAAACATGCCTAGCAGTACTAACAAGCCTAGCAGTACAAACATGCCTAGCAGTACTAACACTAGTAATCAAACATTGTTTTGTTCAGTACTCTGTTGCGCGACACAACAGTCTATCTTAAATGAGGGTATTTGAAAAAAATTTTTGATGATTGAACGTTTTAGTATATTATCCCATATTGGTTTGTCACCTTGACCAGTATTGACCAAGTTTCAGCTTAGAGTTCTTGACTCTGTGTGTCATGAAATTTAATATCTTTGATCAAAGTTCAGTACTTTTACAGACAAAGCAGTTTTATTTTTTCTTAAATCCAATTCCTCTGTTATCTGGAAGATGACCAATTTTATCAACTCTAGTTTTAACTGTTTGAGTCTCATTAGTCTTAACAGAACTAACTGTTTGTACTTCAGACACATCATCCTTATTATCTGAGTTCCAATCCTTAATGATAACTTTATCTTTGTTAACTGATTCATAGTCTGTCTTAGGTTTTTGAGTATTTGCTTCATTTGTTTTACCTATAGTCTCACTTTGTTTTAGTATTAAGATCAGTTGTTTTTGACTTAATTATTTTCTTCCTAGTGACATATTCATCTAAACCTGCAAATGATATGTCATCCCTTGGGGTTAAAAAGTTCCCTGTTATAGGAGGGGGAACAGCATGATACCCATCTGCTTTAGAGAACCTATCATTTGCTGGTGTGTTCTCTTCATCACTTGATCTGACATCAAAAACACTCAATAATCTCAAAAAAAAAAAAAAACCCCAAATATCAGTTTCAGAATGGTTACTCATTCATTCAATTAGGTGCCATATCTTAAACCAAGTTTTTTCTCTTAGCCATCATTTGGACTGTTGAGTAATTCTGCATGATTCTTGGACGATTTTCTTCCCTTTTTTCTATCTTTAATTTCAACTCTTCTCTTTCCTTAACAACTTTCTCTAATTCTAGGTTAAGGTTGTTAATTTTTATTTCTCTGCATTTAAGCTCATAGTTTTGAAACTCATAATTTTCACCCCAAGCCAGTTCATTCTTTTCATATACAAGTATTCTAGATTCTAGTGACTCTAAGGCTATATATAACCATTGAATTTCTAGTCCTTCGCTGCTATGTTTTTCTCTTTCCAATATCATAATTTTTTGAAGGTTGTTTAAAAGATTAAGACATTGTTTAGAATAGTTTTGTACCTCATTGTCAGAAGAACTTGATGAGCTTGAAGAGACGATTGCCATTAAGCATAGTTGGGAATGGCTCTACTTCAAAATAATGTATCAGTTAAATAGCCTCCTAGACCATCTTGAGCCACCAGTGCCTGTGATGAAGATTCATTTGTTGGTGCATTGCTCCTGACATTGTCACCATAAGATCTTCTCCCTTGATTCTTTCCAGATCTGCATTCCCTAGCAAAGTGCCCTATTCTGTGACAGTTGTAGCACTCAATTTTTGATTTATCCAAAGAAACGGGTCGTTTTTCTTTGAAATCCATGTTCCTTCTTGTCTTCTAAATGAATTTCTTCACTCTGATAGTCAACATAGCCACCTGCCATCTAAGATCTAATTCTTCCAAGTCATCTTCATCAATCTGCTGAAAATCCTCATTTTCAAGTTGAGGACTGATTGTTGGTTGTGCAAAGAAAGAGCACACTACATCATGAGCACATGGGGTAGTTGAAACTTGACTAATTCCTCCAGCAGTACTAACCTCAAAATCTCCACTGGCAGTACTAACTTCATTAGTACTGCTAGTGTTCTCAGAAGAAAGAAATGCCAAGTTCTGAGAAGTAGAAATGGAACTTGAAGACCTTTTCATCTCATCTTCATAGACCCTAAGGTTGTTGTAGAGGTCATCAATATCAATCTCATCAATGTCTGGCTTATTTTTCATGATTAGAGCAATTTGATTCCAAAAAGGAGGAAGACTTCTTAGGAACTTCTGGTTGATATCTTCCTTTGTTATGGAGCACATGAACCTCCAATTGACTCTATGTCGTTTTTGGGAAAACCCTCATCTAAGTTGTCCAGACTTCATTGTATGCAGTAGAAAAGTTTTCAAACAGTGTTTTAGAACTTTTTCTGATCTTCTTTGGATTCTTCTTTACCTCCAAACCTGATTTGTTGCTTCCCAGAGTGATTTGGCATTCTGCACATGTGAAACTTGAGGAGGTATTCATCAGGTATTGCTAAAAGCAAGATACTCTTAACTCTTTCTTGATTCCTTTTAGCAGCCAGTTGTTTGGCATTTTAGGAAGCAGGAGAAAGACAGAGGTCTCCAGTTGGTGCAGGCTCTTCTTCTAGATCTACATTGTACAATAAAAATCCCATAGGTTATGGTCTGTGTGACAGATATATTATCGCATTCTCATGCTCCAAATATCATATTCTCCCTTCTTGATGATAGGGATTTTCATTGTGTGATTGGGGGTGGAGTATGTCTTGTTCTGCATCTTACAATTGAGCTTCTTCTTATTCAGGAGTTTCCACGCTTAGGCTCTGATACACTTGTTGGATCGTTTAGAATAGATTTAACCTTTAGCTTGTAAAGGGTTATGTTCCTTTAGATAATTCTAAAGCAACACTAATGAAACCACTTATTTGAACACTATTGATTATGCGGAAACCTTATCATAATGATAAGAAGATTAGTATTAAGAATCACTTAGAAATTTAAATCTAACTTGAATCTGCTAGGTTACAGATTACAAAACTTCCATTGTAATCGATCTCTATTTGATATGTGTAGAACGTATATATACTAACTATTGCCTAGGGTTTCTTTTTATCAGACTAAGAAACCTAATGGGCTTTACAAACGCGTACAAAGATATGCATAATCTTTTACACTATAGATATCTCATGCATATCTTATAAACGGTACTAACTATTTTATACTAACTAACTGATCAGTACTAACATTTTGTACTATCAGTACAAATTATAACTAGCGGTACTAACTAATATAACTAACGGTACTAAGTTAGGAATGCATAATTCCCAACATAATTCATTATTTGCATAAAGAAGCGTCCCAATTTATGTAAATAATGAATTGATAAACTTATGGTTCGGTGATTTACAATTTATTTATTTAAATGAAGAGGCGTCTCAATCCTTTCAAATAAAGAGATTATAAATCATCCTACTTAATAATTTCCGATGCAATACGCGTACTCACATAACTTCCAAGGTGGTGGATGATATGACGAGTCAGGTTTCTTTGGAATATTGGTCAGTTGTATCGTTCAACGATTTGAAGTGTTTGAGCTATATTGCATTGATGTCGCACTTTGTCCAAGTGTTTTGAGTTGTTTTTACGTAATTACCACACAACCATAATAGGATATAAAGTTATGATAATGGGATAAGGTCTTGGTAATGAGATGACGGTTTTTGTAATAAGTTGACGATATGAGATAACGAGTTTGGAATGATATGAAGTTGAAATGGGATTTTGGGATGAAAATAAGGATTTTGTGTGAGTAAAGACGAACACTTGTACAATAAGATAATTTTGTACGAGTATTAATAAAGTGTATATATTAGGTCGTTGCCGGGTACCATTGTGCACTTGCATAGAGATTGTTTATGCTTTTCCTTATTTGAGATTGTGCGGTTGCTTTTGATTGCTGATTGAGGTGAGTTCTCGTAGCCCCATTTTTCTACTATTTTCCGTTAGGGAAAAATGATACTCAAATGTGTTTTGAACTGTTTTGAATTTAAATGTGCGAAATGTTGTTTTGTTTTTGGGACAAGATATGTGCTTATGACTGCTATGTGAATATTATGTGTTGCATGATTGTTTAGATCGGATGGGTACGCCTACCCTAGTTTGTGTGTGGTCATGTCCTAATTTAGTGCTCCAGCTGGTAGGCCCTTTTGGTGCGTAAGTGATATATGGTGATTGACTAGCGGGGATGCTATGTTAGGGATTGTTTGCATATATATTCACTGTCATATTGCACTATTGTCCACGGTTTGAAATATTGGCACAACTTTTGGGTTTAAGGTCAAACCTACGAGCTCACCAACATTATTGTTGACGTTTTCGAGTATCATTTTCAGGTGTGTTAATTAAAGGCACATGAATGGTATCGGTAGAGCAAAGATGTAACCTAAGGGGACTGGGTCGAGATTGTTGATAAAATATAATGCCTAAAAACATTAGTAATATTTTTTTACATCTTTACGTTTTGATAATCACAAAATATAAAAACGTTCAACGTAAAATTAAACGTAAACAAGTAATTAGTAGTAAATTCTCATTTCAACAAATACATCACTTAAAGGTATGAATAAATAAATTCTTAATGCATTTTATGATCAAAGGAAATTTTTATTCAACCTCACACTTTTATAAAATGTTGTAAGCATTTTTAAAACATTACAAAACATTTTCTACAATTAAAAGAAATGTTTTGTTCAAAATAAACATTTTGAAATTCAAATTTTCAGACGTAAAACGGCTAGAAAAGTTCTAGAAAATTCCTCCTACATCAAAAGACAAACTGGGGAAGCCCTAGTTGTTAGGAATAAATCTTAACAAGACTTAATACTGCCAAGGTATAACTAACAGTACTAATGGAGTTAGTACTGCCAGTACATACTTAGTACTGCTGGTGTTAGTTAATACTGCTAGGAGAAAGAGGTAATACTGCTGATGGTCAAAGCTGCTGACTTGGAGATAAGTATGCATGGAGATTATTATGGGATGCTGGTAACTGATCCTAAAAGATAGGTAGTTATCTTTGTAAAGGACTCCTTGTGTTCTATAAGAGGAGATCCTAGGTTTATATATATATACACTTCTTTAGACTTAGACGAATACTTATATATATAGATTGTGATAGCTTCAAGGTTGTAACCCCAGTACTACAAGAGTACTCGTATTATTATTCTAATAATATTGAAACAGTTTGTTATTACTTCATTGTTCATTGTTTGTTTGGTTATTACTGTTCTATTGATAAACACCTCTAGAGTATCAAAGTGTAGATTCCGCATACACTTTGGTATACATACAAAGTCTCAATCTTTGTTATTTTGGATTCTTCCAAGGTGACAAACACTTTACTACGTAAAGAATCGATCAAGGCGTGGGATCAACAAGTGGTATCAGAGCCTGTGCTTTGAGAAACTTTGATCTAGGAACAATGGAGTTGGAAAATTCTCAGAAAAAAACAATGCTGTTGGCAAAGCTTCATGCTCAAACTCGGGGTAGTATGAGATGTGGGAAATAGGATCAGCAGTACTTCAGTTCAAGGATTATCGTTATGGGAGGTATGAAAATGAGAAATTTCGTGGGACCTATTCCTGTTTACAGCACCAGAATCTGGTCCATTGACAGCATTGAGATGATGTGCCCTTCTACTACTGAAGAAAAGATTGCAAAAGATGATGTAAAGGCAGAAGTATTTGCTCATGGCACTACCCAATGAACATCAACTTACCTTTAACCAGTATGTTGATGCTCAATCAATGTTTGCAGCCATTAAAGCTAGATTTGGAGGGAATGAAGCAACTAAGAGGACTCAGAAGGCTCTACTGAAGCAAGAGTATGAAAACATCAATGCTTCAAGCTCAAAATCACTTGATTCTATCTTTAACAGGCTTTAAAAGCTTGTTAGTAGATTGGCAATTCTGGGTGTAGTTACTCCTCCAGAAGATTTAAATGTTAAATTTTTAAGGAGCTTACCTTCTGAGTGGGATACACATGTGGTAGTCGGGATGAACAAACCCGACTTTGATACTATGGGCTTGGATGATTTGTACAACAATTTTAAAATTGTTGAACAAAAGGTTAAGAGATCTACGGTGCCCTCTCAATGTTGAAATAGAACTTGCATTTCGAACCACTACAGGTGTAAGCAGTATTATAATATTTATACTGTTAATCCTGAAGTTAGTATGGTACCACCAAGTTAATACTGCCAGAAAAAAATACTAAAATTAGTACTGCTAGTTTTAGTGATGCCACAATATATGCCTTTCTACAAGGTCTCAACTAGTTCATGAAGATCTTGAGAAACTTCATGATGATGATTTGGAAGAAATGGATCTAAAGTGGATTGGCACTACTAAGCTGTGGGCAGAAAGTTCTTATCAGAGAACTGGAAGGAAGATCATCATTGATGGAAGTAGTATTGCTGGATATGATAAATCAAAGGTTGAATGTTTCAACTGCCATAAAATGGGACATTTTGCCAGAGAATGCAGAGCACCAAGGAGTAAAGACAACAGAAATTGGAATCAAGGTAGCTCATCAAAGGCAGTAAGGATTGAAGATGCTTTTGAAAAGGCAATGTGTACTATAGATGGTGCTGGATTTGATTGGAGTGACATGGCAGAGGAAGAAATTCAAGCAAACATGGCTCTCATGGCATTCTCAGATTCTGAGGTAACAAATGATAAATCTTGTTCTAAATCTTGTTTGCAAAATTATAAAGCTCTAAAGAAACAGTATGATGATTTACTTGTTAAGTTAGATGATACTGGTTTTAAAGCTTCTACATACAAAAGAGGTTTATCAATTTTAGAAGGACAAATTCTTAAATATAAAGAATCTGAAGTTCTTTTTTCTGAGGAAATTGCTTTGCTTAAAAGAAGTGTAGGTCACAAAGAATATCTAATGGGATTACTTAGGACTGAACTTGAAAAGGTTAAGGAAGAAAAGGAGGGGTTTGAGTTTAAGATTGCAAAGTTTGAAAAATCATCAAAAGACTTAGATCAGTTGTTAGCAAGTCAGGTAACTGACAAGAACAAAAAGGGCTTTGGCTACAATGTTGTCCCCTCACCTCATCATTTGATTCTAAATAGACCAACACCCTTAGATTTATCTTATTCAGGTCTACAAGAATTCAAACAACCTGAGGTAAATGAGTATGGTCCTAGGGATTCAAGTGTAATGCCTACCACTGGTTGTGATAAAGAGTCAGATAATTCTAAGGAGAATACTGATGACTCTTTAAAACAACAACAAAAGACTGATTCTAGCTCTGTTAAGTCTCCACTTAAGGTAGACAAAGATTGGAAAGAAAAGTTTTTCTATCCTGCTAATCAAGTTAGGGAGACGAAGACCAAGAAAGCTAGAGAGAATAATGATGCTCCAATCATTGAAGATTGGGTGTCAGATGATGAGGATGATGTTGAGCCTATCCCTAAGGTTGAAAAGAAAACTGTTATACCTACTGCTACTAAGAAAGAGTTTGTTAAACCTGAAACACCAGTTAGGAGGTCAGTTAGGTATGCAGAAATGTATAGGTCACAAAGACCTAGAGGAAACCAAAGAAATTGGAATGGTCAAAAATCCAATCAATTAGGATGTAACTTTGTTTTTAATAACAAGGCATGTTTTATCTGTGGAAGTTTTGATCACATTCAATACAGTTGTCCTAATGTTCACAAACATATGGTTCCAAGAGCAGTCTTAATGAAGACTGGCCTAAAAACTGTTAATAATGCAAGGCCTGTTAATACTGTTAGGTCTGTTAACACTGCCAGACCTTTTAGTACTGCTAGGGATTTTAATACTGTTAGGCCTTCTTATACTGCTCACCCAAAATCAACAGTTCATTGTGCTAGACCAAGGACATATTTTCAAAATCAAGCACAATCAACTGTTCACAAGCCCTTTTACAAGAAAACAGCATTAACAAAAAGGTCTGATAATCAAAATGTTAATACTGGTAGGCAAAATGTTAATACTGTCAGGACAATGGGGATATTTATGCGTTTAGCCACTTAGCATGTTGGGTTGGAAACCCATCAAACCCAATGGGTGTATCACTGGTTTTTAACAAATATAATTACATTGATGCACTAGGCGCGTTTCAAGTCAGTAATGGCTTGGTCCCCAAAGATAAACAACTTTATAAGTTTTGTGTGCAGGATCAATTCACAGCTAAATGATAAGGAATTTGTTGATAGTAGATGCTCAAGGCACTATGTCTTGAACGTAGCCCATCTTTTCAGATTTCAAGACTTTGAGGAGGGTTATGTTACTTTTAGTGGAGGAGAAAATGGAGGCAGAATTATTGGCAAAGGTACTATTAAAACTGACAAACTTGATTTTGATGATGTATACGTTGTCAAAGAGTTAAAGTTCAACCTCTTTAGTGTCTCACAGATGTGTGACAAAAAGAACTATGTTCTTTTTACTGATTCTGAATGTCTTGTTCTATCTCCTAATTTTAAGTTGCCTGATGAAAATCAGATACTTCTTAAAATTCCTAGACAGGATAACATGTACAGTTTTGATATGAAAAACATAGTTCCTAAAGATGGTTTAACTTGTCTAGTTGCAAAGGCTACATCTGAGGAATCAATGCTATGGCATAGAAGGCTTGGTCATGTCAATTTTAAGAATATTAATAAACTTGTCAAAGAAAATCTTGTAAGAGATTTGCCTTTAAAAAGATTTGAGAATGACCAAACTTGTGTTGCATGTCTTAAAGGCAAGCAACACAGAGCCTCTTGTAAGACCAAGGCCTTTAATCCCATTACTAAGCCATTATTTATGCTGCATATGGATCTCTTTGGTCCAACTTTTGTTAGTAGTCTAATGCATAAAAAATACTGCTTGGTAGTCACTGATGATTATAGTAGATTTTCATGGGTTTTCTTTTTAAGATCTAAGGATGAAACAAGTGAGATCCTTAAAAACTTTATCAAAGAGGTAGAAAACCTAGTGGATAAGAAAGTTAAAATAATCAGAAGTGATAATGGGACAGAGTTTAAAAACAAAGTGATGGATGGAGTTCTGTTAGGGAAAAAAGGGGTATTAAAAGGAATATAGTGTAGCAGGACACCTCAACAAAATGGTGTTAGTGAAAAGAATAGGACTCTCATTGAGGCTGCTAGAACAATGTTAGCTGACTCTAAGTTACCTACAACATTTTGGGCAGAAGCTGTTTCTACTGCTTGCTATGTACAGAATAGGGTCTTAATAGTCAAGCCTCATAACAAGACTCCTTATGAACTCTTTAGAGGTATTAAACCAGCTATAGGCTTCATGAAACCATTTGGATGTCATGTTACTATTCTCAATACCTTAGATAAGTTGGGCAAGTTTGATGGAAAAAGTGATGAAGGTTTCTTTGTTGGATATTCCTTAAGTAGCAAAGCTTTTAGAGTATACAACATTAGAACCAGAAAAGTTCAGGAAAACTTGCATATTGGGTTCTTAGAGAATAAGCCTATGATAGAAGGAAATGGTCCAAAGTGGCTGTTTGATCTTGATTCTCTAACCCAATCAATGAATTATGTACCAGTGGTTGCAGGGACTTTTTCTAATGATTTTGCAGGTATACAAGGAGTTTCTGAGTCTAGTACATCTTCTCAACAAGATCAAGCAAATCAAGATTGTATTGTCATGCCAATTTGGAAGGATGCTTCATACTTTGATGATGCTTCCCCAGATCTGTTGCCTATGCTCCATAGTACAAGATCCAAAAATGGGTTACATGTTTGGGGGTCATTGATGTTTCAGAAAAGACTCATGATGATAGCACTCTTCAGAATAATGGTACTGCTGATCAACAACTTAATACTGCCAGGCCAGAAGTTAATACTGGTAGTAGAAAAGTTAGTACTGATGTCCCTGAGGTTAATACTGCTACTCCTGAAGACTTGGTGGGACCAAGTCCTACATCTATTAAGGTCAACATAAGTGGAGGATCAAGAAATAGAATTGGGGAACATTGCCACCATCTTATGAAGTAACCCACCCACTCCTTCACACAGAATTCACAAAGATACCAAATGGATGTGATGGTGATGTGCAATCATCTGTTCAATCAAGAAGAATGAAAACTTCTTACTCTAAAAAATGATTTTTTAGTGATATTTTATGAAGGGAAGACTCATCCGGATCTTATTACATGTCTTATGTTTGGTTTCCCCGCTTTCTTTCCTTTTCTTTTTTTTTATCCCCTTCCCCTTTTTCCCTTTTTTCCTTTTTCCCTTTTATCTCAGGAAGAACCATAAAGAGTTTCCTTTAAGCTTTAGAGATATAGCATGGGTAGAGCATGCAGGAGGAAACTTCTTTCAGTCAAAATACTGCAAAAGGTCTGGATTCTTTGTGGATTTACCTAAAGGGCATAGAGGACAATTGGTTACAAAGGGGTATACAGATACAAGAAAGATAAAGGGGATTGTCACAGAAACAAAGCAAGACTTGTTGCTCAAGGACATACTCAAGATGTGGGCATAGACTATGATGGATGTCTTTGCACCTTGTGGTAGAATTGAGGCCATATGATAATATCTTGACTTATGCATACATAGTTTATGGGATTTTGGTCTACCAAATGGATGTCAAAAGTGCTTTTTGTATGGTCGGATTGAGAGGAAGTTATGTATGTCAACCTCCAGGTTTTGAAGATCCTGACCATCCTAATAAAGTCTATAAGGTAGTGAAAGCATTATATGGCCTGCATCAAGCACCCAGAGCTTGGTATGACACTTTGGCAAATTATCTTTTGTGCAATGGTTTTGAAAGAGGAAAGATTGACCAAACATTATTCATCAGAGACATAAGGGGACATATCTTGCTTGTTCAAATTATGTGGTGCTGCCATTATCTTTGGATCTACAAAGACAGGAATTATGTGATGAGTTTGCGAAGCTTATGAAGGAATAAGTTTTCAAATGTGTTTATGGATGGAACTCACCTTCTTTTTGGGGTGTACAGGTCCACAGATAACAGGAAAGGGATTTTTACTGTCAAGATAAATATGTCCATGAGATTTTGAGAAATGTTTAATACTCAGATGTGATTTCAACCATCTACTCCACTAGATTTGGAAAGCCGTTGTTCAAGTGAAGATGTCTACTGATGTTGATTGAACGCTTCTTTTTAGATCCATGATAGGATCCTTTGATGTAACCTTACAGCATCCAGGCCGTATCATGTTTGCAGTATGTGCATGTGCAAGGTTTCAGGTTTCTCCAAGTCTTCCCATCTCTTAGTCTGTTAGAGGAATCTTTAGATACTTAAAGGTAAACATCTATAGGTCTTTGGTATTTATAAGGATTCTCCATTGGAATTAGTTGCTTACACTGATAGTGACTATGCTGGAGCTACACAAGATAGGAAGTCAACAACTGGAGGTTATCAGTTTTTGGAAAATAGGTCGATCTCTTGGAATGCCAAGAAATCAAAAACTGTAGTTGCCACTTCTACAAACTGAGCTGAATATGTGTGCTGCTGCAAGTTGCTGTGGACTGGACTTCTTGTTCCAAAATCCAAACTGCTGATATTGGGTTCTATTTCATGGACTACTATTATTACATTGACAATCACTAGTACTATCTGATAATTAGAATAATATTGTTCAACATATCGCAAAACAAAACATATAGAGATTAGGCATCATTTTTAAGAGATTGCAATGCATAAAAGTTGATTCAAATGGCTAAAATTGACAACTCAACATAATGTGAGACAGATATTTTATAAAAGGTTTTAATGTTGGTCGTTTTGAGTTTTTGGTCTCAAGTATTGACTGCTCTATCCATAATGCAAAATCTCTTGCTTGTTTTGTAAAGTTTGTTAAATGTTAGTACTGTTAAGTCTTGTAAATTAATACTGCTAGTTTCTAATTAGTACTGCTAGTTATATTTAAAACTGTTTGTCAAATGTTATCTATATAGTTAGTACTGCTGGTTATTTCTGTGTCTCATTGTTAATCCTGTTAGTATCATTTAATACTACTAGACAAGAAAAATGGTTAGATTTTGTTTCTCTTGGTTCTGCGCTAACTCTTTCAGGATAAGCAATGAAGTGTGAAATTGGTTACTCACTGGTTCATTATTTGAGGGGAGGAATGTTGTTTGTTCCTCAAAGTGTTGGTTTTCACACCACACACCATAATGGTCAACAGTTCACCCATGTCTCATAGACAGCAAAGAGTTGACTAGTCTAGAGCCAAACCGGCTCTGGTAAAGATCTTCTCAAATCCGTTGATAGTTGATAGTTTACTCAAGAAATTTAATGGTCATCAATGCACCATGTTTTTATAATGGATGCATGGCTTAGTCCAAAGCAAACGACTCTTGGTAAAGACTAATCAAATCCGTTAATGGCTGGTAGTTTGCCAAAAACTATACTTTGTGTGCATTGTGAGCCAAAAATAATAGAGAGAATTAGTGAGCTTAAAAACAGAAAGAGAGTTGTGTGAAAAACAGACAGAGTGCAAAGTGAGCCAAAAGAATTGAGAGATTAAATGTGAGCTTAAAAACAGAAAGAGAGTTGTGTGAAAAACAGACAAAGTGAAACGTGAACCAAAAGAATTAAGAGATTAAATGTGAGCTTAAAAACAGAAAGAGAGATTGTGTGAAGTTATTTTTGAATAATACAAACTTTGGAGTTTGTACTGCTTTTGGGTGGAGAAGTTAATACTGCTAGGCTTATTTTAGTACTGCTAGACCAATTTAGTACTGCTGGATGACCGTTAGTACTGTTTGGGTCTAACAGATTTTTCATTAATAATTAAGCGCCGTTTGAGTATTTCGCCAAATTCCCTATGATATCGGGGTTTGACACCATTGGACTTTATGTGAACTATCTATATTACGTTTATTTAATCATGATAATCTCAATTACTTTACGAACGGTCAAACAATTCTCTACGTTTCTCTATTTAGATTGCAATTAATCTTTCTCCTGCTTTCTATATTCATCAACGATCATATACCAATCGATTACTTACCACTTTCAGTCATGGCAAAATTGGAATTTTGTGACAAGCACAACATGGTCGCGTTCTTAGAAAAATCTACAGGAAGTGCAGGGTTTCATCAATCATCGATTTCCTAAATCGAAGTCACATTTGCTATGCACTGACAAAGAAGCCAGATGTTTGTGTCTCATTTATCAAACAACTTTGGAGGTCTGCTGAAGTTTCTACTGCTGAAAATGGAGAAGTCAAGATTACTGCTACTATTGATGGTCACTCAATGACTATAACTGAGGGATCTTTAAGACGACATCTCAAGTTGGATGATCAAGATGGTATTTTCTTCTATTCCCCTACTTGGGATTCTTTGAGCAATTGGGCTTATGGGATATCACACAGGCCTCAGATAAGATTAACTTTTCAAAAGGGTACTTTTTCAGCCTCAATGGTGGTTTCTTAATCCACTCTATTCTTCATTGCCTTAGCCCAAAGAAGACTGCTTGGAGCAGTTTAGTAGTAATAGTTTGCCACTGCTGGTCTCTGTGTAGCCTACCAATAGGAAGTTTAATTTCATCTAGGAGATTTTTGAGCTTATGGTGTCTAATTTCTCTAGCCCCATAAGTTTTTGATGTACCCTAGGTTCATTCCATAATATGTCTAGATATGTAGAGAACCCAAGCTTCAACAACACACAATAGATCAATACCTGTACCCTCTCTTAGCGCAGAAAGTGTTTGACAATATGAAGAGGCCTACAAAGGCATTTTCAGGACAAGAAGTTGCTCTTTTCCCTACTATGTTAGATGTTACTGAACCTTCCACTTCACCTTCAAGAATCACATCTTCACCTTCACCCTCACCTGCACCTTCACCTAGACCTGAACATATCACTGTTGCACCATCACAACCATCACCAACACACCCATCACCAACACAACCATCACCTAGTGCACGAAACCATCATTCCTAACACCCAATGAATCAGACTTTCTGTTGTTCACTCACTATAGAAGTGATGAGGGTAGATTTGAAACTCAATGAATTGACAGATTTGGTTACCATAACTATTTGACGGATTAGAGTTTTGGGGATGATTTGAAGAAACAAGCAAAACCTACAGTTCTGCATTTTACTAAGATCATATCAGGGTCAAGAAGCTAGAGGCTCAAGTCAAGACTGGGATATAGCAATTGGAGGAGAGCTAGAATTATTCATTCAGTGATGAAGACATTGCAAAAGATTATTCCAAACTCCAGGGGAGTATTATTAAAGGATGCAGAGTTTAAGAGAAAGCAAGTATATGAAATGACCTGTGATTCAAGATGGGACTCCTACAGGAAGTGATTAAGAGCGAACAAAGTATGTGAAAAAGGAAGTGTGAAGTTAGTACATGCTCGAGCAAAACAAGGTTATGCTAGTGGAGAAGTTCCATTAGTTCGTACTGCTGACGTAAAATTATTAGTACTGCAGGAGGAACTGTTATTTTACTAAGTAGGAGTGCAAAGAAAAAGGTCAAGAAAAGGCAAGGTAAATGCTACAATGATAGCGTCTGAGCCAAGAAGAAGTCTAAGTAAGGCTTGAAACAAGAAAGATTAAGTTTAGATGACGCCATAAGCACTTGAAGAGCAAATGCAATGAGGAACATAGTTCACAGATGCTAGAGAGGAAGGAAATAGCCAGACAGTGTGATGGAAGAGGGAAAGACAAAGAGGCTAGATGGCTAGAGCTAAGACATCTATGAAGTAGATTGGAATGATCTTCAGTCATCAGGTATATACTCAAAAGATGAACCAAAGACAGTTGGCCCATGCAAGGGACAAACATGATTCAAATACTTGAGAATCTGGGGAACTACAAGATTTAGTGACTTTAAGGGAATTGTTTATGATGTGATTAGGCAATATTTGAAAAGGTTTGGGATTTTAATCAACACATTAAGCCTATGGAGCATGAAACTGAAAAGATGAAGTCTCCTGAAAAGATGAAGTCTCCTGAAAAGTCTCCTGAAAAGATTGAAGAAGAAGATGTTGATACACAAGAAGAAATGAAAGAAGTTGTTAAAGAAACTGGAGCAAAGAGAAAGAAATCTATTCTATGAAAATCACAAGGGAGGGACAAAGAGTTAGTAAAGATGCTGAGATGGACAGAATACTAATAGGATTTTGGGTTATAAGTACCAAGAGTTGAAGTTCCTATGGGTTGAATACTATATTTACAAAGTACAGATGGGGGATTGGAAAGGACCTTGTGTTTTAACAGAGATATTTGATGTTTTATCAAGTATTCAGAGGAGTATGGCAAGTTCCAAGATCTACAAAGTATGAGTGAGTATGCTTGTTAGACTGTTTATAGACAGGATGTAGGGGATCCTGTTACAAGTACGTAGTAATGGGTAATCTATATTGTAATTCAAGACCAGGATGGGTATGATCTAATGCTGTGGGGAGATTTACATACTTTATTTGAGCCCATTGAAGAAGATGACGATATAGAAAGAGTCAGCATGTTACATTCAATGTGATAGATGGGAGTTTATATGTTTTTTGTTGGTATTTACATTTTACTGATGCAGAATGGTATAACCATAATATGCTGATCAGAGAAGAAATATCCTCTAACGTCAAGAGCTTGATCTCCAAAGATGTTGAAAAAGGAAGTTGGAGGTTGGATTTGAGAGTTCACAGGCATTTGAACTTCTAAGGTTCATAAGATCTCAAGTGCAGAAGTAGAAGAAATGTTTGAAAGAATCATCAGCAAAGGAAGAAGACTAGAAGATTTAATTCAGAAGAAACTTGATGATTTAAAGGACAATCACAAGTTTAGGGGAGGATTGTTAGGAATAAATCTTCACAAGACTTAATACTGCCAAGGTACAACTAACAGTACTAATGGAGTTAGTACTGCCAGTACGTAAATTAGTACTGCTGGTTGTTAGTTAAATTACTGCTAGGAGAAGATGGTGTCTACTGCTGATGGTCAAAGTGCTGACTGGAGATAAGTATGCATGGAGATTATTATGGGGGGCTGGTTAAATCTGATACTAAAGAAGGTAGTTTTCTTTGTAAAGACTATCTATGTTCTATAAAAGGAGATTCATCGGTTTTATATATATATACACTTCGTTACGACTTAGACGAATACTTTATATATATCAGATGTGTTAGCTTCAAGGTTGTCAACCCCAGTTACTACAAGACGTACTCGTATCTATTATTCTAATTATTATTAAAGCGTTTTGTTATTACTTCAGTGTTCATTGTTTGTTTGGTTTTTACTGTTCTATTGATAACACCTCTAGAGTTTCAAGTGTAATTCCGCTTTCACTTTGGGTTATATATTACATACAAAACGTCTCACTCTTGTGTTATTTTGGATTCCTTCAAGGTTACAACACGTTAATACGTAAAGTATGATCAAGGGTGGGATCAACACTAGTCTTGGGCGGCCTCCTTAAATTACATGGCCGAATCCCCTCATTTAAATTATGGGGACCGCCCACCTCATTTAGGGGAACGCCCCTCCGGTGACGCTTCCCCCAGTTTGTCCTATAAATACTAGACTTTTTCCCTAATTTCTCACCTTTTGCATCATTCTTTCGATCTAAAACAGCCACACATCTCTCTACTAAATCCTTTGCATCATTTAATCATAATGCTTTGTTTCAAGTGATCCAAGCTCAATTTCTATGTGAACAGAGAAGAATACTCTCCTATCATCAAGTGAAGAAGTATTAACACCCCAAGTTGTATATTGCACAATCTCTTGTTGAAGCCATATCATAAATTGTAAATCATTTATATATCTTGTAAGTTGTATAGTTGTTAGGTTTGGTGATTGTGTAAGCATCGTTAGATCTTGGGTGATCTTTCTAAGTAGTGTTAGTTAGTTGTGGCTTAGAAGTTAGTGTGGGAAGTGAAGTCGTGATAGTTGTGAGGAAGTCTTTGCAAGTTGGTGTAGAAGGTTGTAATAGTTTGGTGAAGTCGTATGAAGTTGTGTTGTGTATAGTTAGTTCCAGGTAAGATTAGAACTCGACATTTAGCTTTGTGTCGTAAATCGGTGTAAGCAACGTTGTGTACGGTTTTCTCCGCTTAAGGAAGTTTGGTTGAATATAGTGTCGAAGAAAACTCTCGAGTTAGGTGCTCGAGGAGTAGAGTAGGCCGAAGAGGAGCTTCGTAACCGAACCACTATAAATCCTTATGTTGTGGTTTGATCTTTCCAACTCTTATCTCTTATTCCTTTATTTACTCTTACTTATTTATATTATTCATATTGGGCAAGTATTGAATTCACAAAAAGTCAAATCTAAGTTTTCATAAACAAACATAAACATATAAATAAAAGGGTAAAACATATTTAACCCTCCCTTCTAGTTTTCCACACTGGTATCAAAGAAAGTTAAACAAGATTTTTAAAATAAATTGTATTTTAAAACTTGAATCGATCTATGGAATCGAAAAATATTTAGAAGGGCAATCTATGCAAAGACCACCACTATTTGAAAGTGATGGATTTATTTTTAGAAAATAGATTCGAAAACTATGTGAAGTCAAAAGTTATAGATTTTGGCTGGTTATTACCGATGGTGATTTTCCTACTATCAAAAAAATCCCTAACTAAAAAGGATGAAATTGTCACCTTTTTCAATAAACAAAACAATGATCTTAAAAAAGAAAATTGCTAAAAAATAATGAAGCCAAAATGGTAATTTATATAATGCTCTACCACGAAAAGAATATGAAATAATTTTTATGTGTCAAACCGCAAAAGAAATTTGGGAAACTTTGTTAATCACTCATCAAGGTAATAATCAAGTCAAAGCTAACAAAATAGATCTTCTTGTTCAACAATATGAACAATTCATGATTCCGGAAGAGGAATCCATAGATAATGCTTTTGCTAAATTTAACATTATTATTACTAGTCTAAAAGCACTTGATGAAAGTTTTTGGAGCAAGAATTGTGTTAAGAAATTTCTTAGGGCATTGCATCCTAAATGGCGCGCAAAAGTCACGGCGATTGAAGAATCAAAGAATCTAACAACTCTATCACTTGACGAACGTATTGGAAATTTGAAGGTTTATGAAGAAATAATTAAGAAAGATTCCGAAACCGTCAAAAGCAAAAGAGAACAAAGTAGATCTATTTCCTTGAAAGCTAGAAAGGAATCTAGTGATGACGATAGCTCAACCTCCGATAGTGAAGATGAAGAATACGCCATGGCCGTAAGAGACGTCAAGAAATTCTTCAAAAGACGAGAACGATTCGTAAGACAACCATATGAAGAGAGAAAATCATTCAAAAGAAATAAAGACGACAAAAATGGCAAAGGCAAAAGAAAATGCTTTAAGTGTGGTGATTCAAATCATCTCGTCGGAGAATGTCCAAAACTATCAAGATATCAAAACCAAAAAGCGTTTATTGGAGGATCTTGGAGTGATAGCGACGAAGATGAAAATGAAAAAACAAATGACGAAAAGTGTCTTATGGCTAAAGCTTCCAATGAGGTACTTTCTGAAACATAATACTTTAGTGATGACCAATCATCACCAGACGAAAACGACTTAGATAGTGAATATAATAGACTATGCAAATTAGGACTAAAAGTCATGGCTAAAAATAAAACTTTAAAACAAGCTAAAGTAGAATTAGAAAATGAAGCACTAGAATTAAGAAATAAATTATCTAAGTTAGAAAAAGGTAAGGAAGTAATGAAAGAATGTAAATTATGTCAAGACCTCAAGCTTGAAAATGAGAAGCTTAGAAAGGAAATATCTAGGCTAAATCAATTTAATGATAGTAGCCACTCACTTAAGAAAATAATAAGTTCTCAAAAAACTTTCAGAGATAAATCCGGGTTTGGTTTTAATTTTACCAAAGGATCACCTAGCGAAACCAAACAAGTAAAGTTTGTAAAAGCCCAAGAAGTTGAGTCGAAAGAAAAATTGGAGATTAGGTCACTGCTAATTATGCAATTAACACCAATCATTAGCATCAAAATAATTAGTTTAAAAAGCCTACCAAAAACTAAAAATAAGACCGACATATTTTGGTGATATGCTTGAAAAATTGGAAAACAGCTCATACAAGTCATAAGGCTAAAAATATAGTTTCAACAACTAGATGCCTAGAACTTCTACACATGGATTTTTTTTGAGGCCCTTTGCCGCCAACAAGCTAAGGAGGAAATCGTTTTATACCTTAGTCATCGTAGATGACTATTGCACGATACACATGGACTAAATTATTTAGCAAATAAACTGAGGCCTTCGAAAATTCAAAGTATTTATCAATAATGATGCAAAACAAATTAGGATGTTCCATTTTATCAATTATAACCGGATCATAGTGTCGGAATTTGATAGCTGAAGTACAATTTCTGAAACTATTGTGATTTTAAATGGTATACTTACAATTTTTTCCGCTCCTCGTAATCCACAATCAAATGGTGTAGTAGAAAGGAAAAATCGCACTCTACCAGAAATAAGTGACACCATAGTTAAATCGAATAAACATTCTAAAAATTATTTGGTGTAATGCTGTCGTACATCAACTAAATAATTAAAATAAGTTTCCATAGACGTATTTTAGAAAACCCCCATACGAGTTTTTAAGGGTATGAAACCAAACATTAACTATTTTAGAGTATTCGTAAAGTAAAAGCTTGTTCTTAATACAAAAGGATATACATCACCAAGTGTCCGACCCTAAGTCATACGAAGTGTTTTTTAGATATCCAAAATAGTAAAGCTTACATAATACTTAAACAAACAAACATGAAAGTTAAAGTCGTTGACGTACTTCAATTGTAAACTACACCCCTGCCTAAAACATCACCATTAGAAGATCTGAGCTAGTCGAAGAAAGAAGCTATTTGAGGTTAGTAAAACAACACCCATAGGCAATACTCTTGAAGACATTTCATAGAAAATAATCATATTATAAACTATTAAGAATCTAAAACTCTCTCCTATAAAACGTTATTCGTAATCAAATCAAAGAACTCTTAGGTCGGCAAGCTCAAGACAAAAGCAATTTCTTTTGCTTTATTTTGAGAATAGAACCTAAAAATATAAATGAGGCATTAAAAGATGAAAATTGGCTAATGGCCATGCAAGAGGAACTAAACCAATTCAGAACAAATGATGTTTGGGAACTAGTCCCAAAATCCTATAATATGACCATTATAGGAACAAAATGGGATAGTAGACATAAACCGATGAAAATGGCGTCTAAACTAGAAACAAAGCTAGTGTCATTCGTCCAAGGAAATAATCAAGCAAGAAGGAATTGATATCGAACGAAACATAATTTACCAGTAGCTAGACTAAGTCTCCATAAAGAATACTTTCTATCTTATGCTTGCGCACTAAGACTTTAAGTATACCAAATGGATGTGAAGAGAGCATTCCTTACTTTTATCAATGAGGAGGTTTACGTGGCACAACCTCCGGGATTCATTGACTTCGCAAAACCTAATTATGTCTCAAACATAAGAAAAGCTCTTTATGGCTAAAACAAGCCCCAAAAGCTTGTATGAACGATTAAAAGCCTTTCTAATTTAAAAAAATAATTACTTCCTATGGGAAATTAGATAACACACTCACTTCACATAAAAAGAAAGACTCCATCTCATTATTGTCCCAATATATGTTGATGACCCATTATATTCGATCAACTTGTCAAGAAATGTGTAATGACTTTGCCAAGATCATGCATGATGAGTTTGAAATGAGTATGATGGGGAACTAAATTTCTTCTTAGGATTACAAATAAAACAATTAGATGATGGAATATTTTTTATTCAATCAAAATATATTAAGGAAATGCTTAAGAAATTTGGACTAGAAGACTCTAAGCCAATAAAGACCCCTATGTCTACGGAAATCAAACTCACGAGAGACAAAGAAGGTGAGTCCGTAGATAATACCAAATATAGAGGCATGATAGGTAGTTTATTATACTTAACGGCAAGTAGACCCGATATCATGTTTAGTGTTTGCCTTTGTGCCTGCTTTCAAGAGGATCCTAAAACCTCTCACCTAGAAGTCGTTAAATGTATCTTTTGATACATTAAAGGCACTACGCATTTAAGATTATGGTATCCTAAAGGATCCGGCATAGAAACAATAGTGTATGCGGATTCGGATCATGTGGGAGATTACGTGGATCGCAAGAGCACTAGTAGTGTTTGTACGTGTTAGGAATAATTGTAATACTTAGTTTCTACTAGTAGGTATGTAGTTCCTACTGGTAGAGTAGTAGTTCCTACTGGTAGAGTAGTAGTTCCTACTGGCAGGTATGTAGTTCCTGCTGGTAAGGTTATTATCATAGTTAGTCCTGGTAGGCTAAGTCTAGTTCCTACTGGTAGAGTACTTAGTCCTGGTAGAGTCAAATAGTTATTCCAGGATAAGGTTTTAGTTAGTTAGAGATGAGGATATGCATGAGCTAAATTAGGAAGAGTCATGCATATTATTCTTACGTGTTTTTAGTAGATGCCGATTAGGGTTTCACCACTATAAAAAGAACCCACGGCTTAGGGAAATAGGGAGATCTAGAAAACCAATTCTCCTTGTTCGTTAAAGAAAAATCCATAGAAGGCTTTAGTTTTTTATCAGTCTTGTTCTTCTTATTAGTTGTGTCTATAATCCGCGTAGATCTTTGAGCTTTTCTAAAGCAAGAGTCCTCTTTTGTGTATTAGCTTATGATTAACATATGCTATTCACCATTCTTAACAGTCGTAAAATCTATCTATAGTTGGAGCCCAACAAGTGGTTATCAAAGCTGTGAGAGTCTCATAAGAAGAATATTCCTAGATCTAAGATCCTTATAAACCTCACAACCAAACACCTCTCTACACCTTTAAAATGGCAGGATCTGACAATGAAAGCGATGATGCTAGTGTTCATAGTGAAGCCACCATTGCTCAACAACAACAAAACATTCAACCTCAAATCATTACCACTGTCTCAAACAACAATGCAAAGTTTCCTTATTTGAAGAAGGATGAGTATGAGGTCTGGGCTATGAAGATGGAATACTGGATCACAAACAATGATATGAATATCTGGAAGGTGATTCAAAATGGCAACAGCTTGAAAAGGACTGGAAGAGATCGTGATGGAAGGGTCATTATTCTTCCCCCAACGACTGCAGATGAACACATTGCTGTTCAGAGGGAATCAAAGGCAAGAACTACCTTGCTTCAGTCTATTCCTGATGATCATGTGGCTGATTTCCATTATATGGATGATGGCAATGTATATATGAATGCATTCAAAGCTAGGTTTGTTGTAGTAAATCGCCGAATCCCAAGAAGTGAGAAAGTCAATGCTAAACAAGAATTTCAGAGTTCAGACAATAAGTGAAGCCAGAGGGATTGCAACAAAGGATATGACAGTAAGCAGAAGATTCTAAGTTAGCTTAACCTCTCAAGTGCCAAGCCAGAGGGATGACGATATTAATCTCAAGTTTTTTCTAAGAGCTTTGCCATTCATCATGTACCAGGTAGCTTTAACCTTGAAAACCAAGGTGACTAAACTTTTTTCTTTTGGATGATTTGTACTACAAGTTAAAGACTCTTGAGGTAGATATCAAAGGATACTCTACTTTTTCCTCAAGCCAATCTGCAGGTCCAAGCCATTCTGCATTTGTTAGTACCACTAGTGCTAGAAAAAAGATGTCATATGCAGATAGTCCAAGCTATTCTTCATTTACCTACACTGCTCCATCAAACTCTAAGACTGGGTCTCACAGATCTGGTAATGTAATTAAAGATGTTCTTCAATCTTTTGTTGCTGATACTGAGCCAGAACAACTGCTATGAAGATTTTAACAGATAGAAAAATCTGGATCTGACGAGGAGATGGACTTGAAATGGCCAAATGGCTATGCTTTCTGTAGAGTACACAATTTTTAGCATAAAGCTTGAAGGAAGATTGATTTTGATAAGAGAATCTCTAGGTACAACAAACAAAGAAGGTCCAGATGACATAAGTGTCTTCAAAGAGGCCACTTTGCAGAAGAAATGCAGGGCAAAGGGAGGAAATGACAAGCTAGATATTCCTCATTCACAGAATTCAGAGATTGGGAAAAGAAGGAAGAAGATATCCAAAGCCTTGATCACTATTGAACATTAGTTTTGATTGGACAGAGCATGAATGGTCAGAGTGATGGAGTTATTGCTCCTAAAGAGTTTGGTCTGATTGCTGGTTGTGATACTGAGGATGTAATTGAAGAAGGTGCTACCAAGATATATAACTTGATCACTGGAGCTGATACAAAGGAAGCCAGTACTGCAGGTGATGCTGGAGAATTTGCTCTCATGGGTGTCACCTCTGATGTACATAACTGCCCGATTTGGTTATGACAAAAAGTAATAATGAACTTCCAATAAGGCACATAATGAAACTATAATGAACAAAATATTGAATATTTATACAAGTTCCAAGCATATAAGAACTCACTTAAAACTAAGAAAACAAAAGAAAGTCTTCAGAAAAATCAGTTGACACTTGAAGACAAGATTAGGGTGTTGTCTATGTGAACTGGAAAATACAACTAATCTGCTAAAACATTCTGAAAGAATAAATGTTATTACTGAGACTGCTAAGAAAGAATTACAGACAAAACTTGATAATCACTTAGTACAAATTGAAAAATGGAGAACCTCTTCCAAAAACTTATACATATTAATTGATAGTTCCATGTCTGTTAGAACAAAAGTAGGTTTGGGATTTAATAACTATATAAGGGAAACGGAGTAGGAGGGATGACTCTGCCATTTTAGTGTATTTTAACGTACTACCTCTGTAAGAAGTGAAGGGTAGACTCTTTCAATAGGTTTGCCAAAGCTGATAGTATGAAAGCTGTGCCTCCACCTCTTTCTGGAGACTACACTCCTCTATCAGATCACATTGACTTGGATGAAATCAACAAATGTCTTATGGTACAAAGTCCTTAACCTTGGTGACTCTAATTCATGTGTCTAATGACTTGTCCTCTGTGATAACAGTAGCAAGTGCTTCATAGGTCAACGACAAATGACATTGGCCTCCAGTGATTCTAGTGTCAAAATTTCAGCGCCCAAGACAAATGATTCACCTCCTGTGCATCACACTATCTAGTGTATCCAACATCTGAGGCGTGAAGCTGAGATTGAGTCCAATGTTGGAACACCTATCCAAGAAACCATTATTGGATCACGGATTTACCTAGTTTTCTCTTGTAATGATTCTGATAAGAATTAAAAACACTTCTAAGGACTTCTTGTAATAAGAATGGTTATTTTTATAAAAGAGCAGGTCATTTAGGAAAAACCGCATCATCTGTTTCCAATTATGTTTGTAAGTGGTAGTAGTACTCCATCTTATTAAAGAATGTTGATTTTTATGAGATCAAATGAACTAATAAGACTGTTGGTAATGGGGTGGGACCTGTACATAGTAGGAATAATGTTAATCATCAAAATCAGTTTGTCCCACAAGCTATACTTCTTAGGACTAGCAAAGTAAACATTCCTCCTGCTAGACTACAACCAGTTCCTACTGGTAAGCCAAAGGTGCCTGCACCAGTTCCTACTAGTAGGCAAAATAGGTCTTTTCCAGTTCCTACTGATAGAGGATATTCTCCATCAGTAACTTCTGGTTGGTGGAAAAGTACTGCTAGACCTATGCCCCATTTTAATAGACCTACAAGTTCTTATTTTTAGACTTCTACACCATATGTACCTCAAATGTATTATAATCATATGAAATATGGTGGGGTGAGATGGGCAACTGCTGTTAAGCCCTCAGCAGCTTGTTCTTTTAAAACACATAGAAAAGGTTTATACTGGGTACCCAGGAACAATAGTGGATCTCATACATCTTCATGGACAACCTTTTAGATCCACAAGGCAGACCCAAGTCATAAATGGCTTGGTTCCCCCATAAACACTAACTTTTCCCATGTTGTATATTGTAGGAAAATCCTTATTCAGATGCTGAAGAATAAAGGAATTTCTTTGATAGTTGTTGTTCTAGAATTATGACAGTAACAGGGAAAAGACGGATGACTTCAAGAATTTCAAGGAGGAAAAGTAACTTTTAGAGGTGGTGAAGGTAGGATTACTGGAAAAGGGACAATCAGAACTCCCACACTGGATTTTGAAAATGTCTACTATGTGAAGGAACTGCAACAATTCAACTTGTTCTCCATCTCTCAGATTTGTGACAAGAAGAATAGAGTTCTCTTCACAGACACTGATTGTCTTGTGCTATCCAAGGACTTCATGCTTCCAGATGAAAGTATGGTGGTACTTAGGGTTCCAAGGAAACATAATCTTTACACCATTAACTTGAATAATCTCAGTCCCAGGGGTAATTTGGCTTGTTTAGTGGCAAAAGCCTCAGTTGATGAATCTGTGAAATGGCATAGGAGGATGGGTCATGTGAACTATAAAAACATGAACAGATTGGAAAGGGAACATAGTTAGAGGACTTCTCTTAAACTTTTCAAGAAACCATACCTGTGTTGCTTTTGTAAAGGCAAGCAACACAAAGCCTCTTATAGGCCAGTTTACTGCTGTGAGCTTCAGTTTTTTTATTTTTACCCCCCCCCCCCCCCCCCCCCTTTTTTGAAAGCCTATTGCCAATTGCTTCATATGGACCTCTTTCGTGTCCTACATCAATTTGAAGCATTGACCACAAATATTACTGCCTTGTGATCACTGATGACTATAGCAGGTTTTGTTGGGTTTTCTTTTTAGAACATAAGGATGAGACCTATCCTATCCTTAAGGACTTTATTAATCTTGTAGAAAACCAGTTGAACAAAAAGGTAAAAGCTATAAGATGTGATAATGGTACAGAGTTTTTAAAAATGCTGCATATTATTGAACTCTGGTGGGTCAAAAGGGGATAAAGAGGGATTATTTAATGCCATGAACCCCACACAAAATGGGGTTGCGAAGAATGAAAAATAAACCCTCATAAGGCAGTCTAGAATATGTAGGCTGCTCTAAGTTACTACGTATGTTTTGACTTGAAGCAGTAAAAGAACTGCTTGTTATGTCTTGAATAAAGTGTTGGTAACTAGTCCTCATAATAAGACACCCTATGCCTTATTGACTGGGAACATTCCTCATCCAGTCATTTTATACCCCTTTGTTGTGGCATGTAACCACTAAACACAAGTGAATCATTCGGGTAAGTTTGATGGCAAGGCTGAAGAAGCTACAATGTTGGATACTCGCAAGTAATAGAGCCACAAGTGTGTGACAATTTGCTAATAAAAGGGTAGAAAAGACAATGAATATGAGGTATCTTGAGAAAAACCTTAATGTAAATGGTATTTGTCATGGAATGGTATTTTTTGACCTCGATTATTTGTTGTTGCTGCTAACTATTGTAGGTCAGTACTCTGGATTCATAATCAGTTGTTGATTATGGTATAACTTATGAATACCAAAATCTTTATTGATAACCAAAGTACCATTTGCATAGTTAAAAACCCGTTTTCCACCAACGGCACTACGCAACATAGAATTTAGGCACCCCGGGCAAAGGGGGACAAAACACACACTGGGGTGGGAGGGGGGGGGGGGGGGGGGGGGGAGTGGGGGGGGGAAGGGGTATATAACACATTTCATAAGAGATGCTAATGAAAAGAAACTTATTCAAGTGCTTAAAATACATACTGATGATAATGTGGCTGATTTGTTAACCAAGGCATTTGATGGACCTAGGTTTACTCATCTTGTGGTTAACATTGGGATGCTTAATCCATAAACTAGACCGAGGGGAGGATTTGAGTCCAAGGGGAGGACTGTTGTTGTAAAATTTTCTAAAAAGTTGGTTATTTTTTTTCCTTTTTCCAAATTAGTTTTTCTTGTTACACTATGTTTCTCCTAGTAGTTGTATTTTTCTCCTGGTAGTTTTAACTTTTTCTACTGGTAGTTTTAGTTAATTCTGATAGTTACTTTTCTTTTCCATTTTATTGTATCTGTTGTGTGTGTATTGGCCTAATCTTTTGCAGACTAATGGTTCAAGAGGGTGGATTAGTCCTTACTAGTGTTCTACATGGACCACGTGGTTTTATTTTGATGTCAGGATGTTCATACTGGTAGTTCACGTCTTCCCTCTGGTGTAACCAGAGTTCCTACTGGTAGTTTTCATTTTTCCTACTGGTAGACCACTTCCTACTGGTAATGTTACTTTTACTTCTGGTTGACTTATCTTTGTGCTGGTTATGTCTGTTCGTACTGGTAGATTAAAAGTGACTTTTATCTTAATTAAAAGTCACCATTGAGATATTGTTGGCATTTAATTCGTCAAAGGGGTTTCTAATTAAATGGATAATTACTATTTTCTCATATTTTAACAATTACCTTTTCATTAAAACCCTAAGTTCAAAACGGTCCAATACACATTGAGATCATTCTTCAAGATCAATTAAATTCCCACTATCCACCAGTATCAACTCTCATTGCGATCCACAACCAGCACAAAATCTCAACCCTATTTACAAGTCATCAATGGCCGCACTCAGATACAGAGATGAACACAACAAAGTGGGTTATTTGCAAAAACCCAAAGGAAGTGATGATTATCATCAGATTCTTGACTTCTTGGGGGCTTCTCACATAAGGTATGCTCTTACACATGACCCCATCATCTTTGACTCATTAGTCAAACAATTTTGGTCAACAGCCACTCTCAGGTCACCGGAGTTAGGTCCTCCAGTTATCCTAGCTACCATTGATAAGACTTCATACACCATTACTGAGGAATCCTTAAGAAGTCAACTTCAATTAGTTGATGATGGTGGTATTGATGATTTACCCATTGTGGAAATCTACTCTGGCATGGATAATCTTGGGTATGTAACTGAAGGCAAGTTAACCTTTTTTAAGAACAAGTTTTCACCTCAATGGATGTTTTTGGTCCACACCCTTCTTCATTGTCTTAGTACCAAGTCCGGTAGTTGGGATTAATTTGGTTGCTCAATTGCTGTTGCTCTTATTTGTCTTTCTGATTGGAGAAGATTTAACTGGTCTAGCTATATTTTTAAGGGGATGGTTAGCAACATAATGATTGCTAAAAAGTTTTTAATGTATCCTCGATTCCTTCAAGCTATTTTGGGTATAGAAACCAGCATTACCAGACAGTACCATGTGTTCAAGCTGTCTAGCAAACTTTTTGCTAATATGAAGCTCAATTTTGTGGGGCAAACTATGCCACTTTTGGCTGCTATGCTTTCCCAAGCTCAAGAAGGTGAAGGAGCAGGGGATGATGTACAAGCTGTCCCACCACCTATTTGTCCCACCACCCATACCTGAACCTATTCCTGAGCCTATGCCTGAACCTGACCAACCTCAAGACCATTTGTCTACAACCCCAAGACAACAAACTTCTGACCCTATTGCTCCCATCTTTGAGCATGGTCAAAGTTTAGACCCAAATATAGCTTCATTCTCACGAGTCCATAAGACTGATGATGACCCCTTGTCAACTTTCCACCATGGGAAGATAAACGAGAGGCTCTTTCCCAGCATCCCCACCAAGGTCCACTCAGCTCCCCCTGCAATTTACACTTCAGGAGGTGCAAGGACCTTATTAAGCTAACGATGGGTCCTCTGTAGTTTCTTCTACTCTTGTGCACATTTAAATTCATTGGAAACTAGCTTAAGACACCAAGAAAGCAATTTCAGGATGTGGTGGGAAAAGTAGTTGGTCAAGAAAGTCAAAGCAATGGAGGTAAAACTCAAGACCAAGAAAAGGAATGTGGTTGTGAGTGATCCTGACCAAGAAGAAGGAGGAGAGCAAGATGTGGATTTGGATGCTCTACTTGCATTGGCTAATGCAGCTGTGATTGTTGATTCCAATATTCCTCCTGGTGGTGCTTCTAGTTCCCATATTCCTACTGATGTTCCTACTGGTGTTGCTCTGCTGGTGTTTTTCAAACGAAGAAAACCTCTAATGGTGGAAGAAGACATTACTGTCAAAAGAAAGACATTAAAGTCAGATGGAAGATGATAACTTGGTGAGGAGCTGCAAAGGTTTACTGATGAAGAACCAAGCTCACGTTGACAGACTAAGCGTAGAGGCTAAAACGAAGAGACAACAAGAAGTTCTTACTTCAGCCTTGTATTATACTGAGGCTGATTGGATCAACATCATGGCTCAGGTTGAAGCTAATGTATCTCTATCCCAAGAACGACCTGTTGGGTGATGATGTGACTGAAGACAACTTCCCAGTCCGGATGGCTGCTTTGATCAAGAGGAAGAAACAAGCTCTTGCTGAGAAATTGGCAAAGGAAATGATGGACAGGCCAATGACTCAGGCACAACAAAGAACCTACATGAGATAATTTGTCAAGAACCAAAGTAGTGCTCTATACTCTACTGGATAGACTAAGGCTTAGGTGGAAAGTTTCACTGATGCACAATTGAAGGAGGAATTTGAAAAGATTCAAAAGGCTCTAGCAAACACTCAGGTTCAAGCCTTTAGCAGGACTTTGAAGCGGACATATCCTGAGTTAGAAGCACCTTCCTCCAAGCAGCAAAAGTCTACTGAAGCCCCCATTCCATCTGTGCCTGATGTTCCCCAACCACTAGTTGTTTCTTCACCCAAATCTTCTGGCACAAGAAGGATGTCTCTGGGAAGGAATCATCTAACTAAGCCCAAATCTATACTTAAAGAATTGGATTTAGATGCAGATGATAAGACATTCATCAAGTTTGTTTCTGATGAGGACTCTACAGATGAGGCTCCTATTATTTGGTCTGCTCTTGCTGGTTGGGAGGTGATCTCTACTCCTCTGGGAGAAATTAATGCTCTTTACAGGATGGATCAGTCTACCAAACATTTTACCACTCTAAGGGAGATCCTTCATATGGTGGATAGACAGGATCTATTTAAGTTGTATGGCATGGTGGTCAAATACTATGAAAACCATCCTATTGCTGGTGCTGGATTGATGTTATGGGGTGATCTTCAGGTGTTGTATAGATTCTCAAGAAGTGGTAAGGGTTCTTTCGATTGGAAATCAAACACATATTTGGCAGCTTAGAAGTTGAAGGCTGTATACTCTTCCAATGTTTCATGTCTTTGGAAAAACTGGTTTCTGGATAGGTGTTGTACCTGTTTGCGATGTATCTTATCCTCTCTTAGAGCATATCATGGAAAGGATGCAAAAGCACAAGTTTGGAGATTGACAAGGATGTTTGTGGGCCAATGACAGATACTGCTGATCAATTGATCGAATCATCAGAATCAAATTGCTCTTCCCAATTTCTCCTGTTTGATACATGGACTTTGTAACCTATCGTATATTACCAAACTTTTTTGATGTGCCAACTGTATTTTGATATATAACTCTATTTGTGTAGTTTGTCTGTAAATTGGTTATCACTTTTTGTTTTAGTAACAAGTTTTGGAATAAACGATTTTGGCAACTGCCAAGCCTTTGGTAAAAGTGTTTCAAATAAGTTTTTGAGTCTTTGGTGGTGCAAAGTTTTTCGATTTAAGCACACATGGTCCATAAAGTAAATATTTTCAGGGTTTTGGGTGTTGGTTAACCACCACACACCAACGGTGTTCCACTCACCATGACTCACATACAAGATAAAAGTTGATTCACCAGTTGGTACGGCTCTGGTGATGACTCTCAATCAGTTGAATAGCCTTTAATAGTTTGCTCAAAACTATAGGGTCTTTCACTCACCCATGCTTCATTTGCTGAGACTTGAAATGGTTATCAATTCACCATGGATAATGCCCTTATTGGGAACTAAAGGATTGGCTAGTCCTGAGCAAACGGCTACAGGTAAAGACATATAAAATCCGTTTATGGCTGTGATGATTTGCCAAAAATCATTAGGGTATTCCAATTCACCAATGATTCATGTTCTAAGAGTTGGACTGGTTACTAATTCACCAGGGTGATGTCATGATTCCACCAAAGGATTAGCTAGCCCAAGAGTGAGTAGCTACACTGGTAAAGCTTATCAATGTCTAACTCATTTGCTGGCGGTGGTTCCAAAGTCTGTTGCTGGTTCAAGATTTCCTGAAGGTTCTTCAATGTTGCTGACTTTTGTTGTTCAAGTTCAACAAGGCTACGCAGACTACAAACTATATGGTTTTAAGAATGAAGACTAATTTGCTTGACACAATATCTGCTCACTGATCATCTTTCCTCATCATTAGTTTCTTGAAAGTATTCAAGTCAAGACTCAAGTAGATTGGATGTTGCTGCAAAGTTCATATTTCAATCCTTAAGGTTCAAGACTGAAGATCTATCTAGAAACTGGAAATTAACATAGTCAAATTCCTGTTTAGGGGAGGATTGTTAGGAATAATTGTAATACTTAGTTTCTACTAGTAGGTATGTAGTTCCTACTGGTAGAGTAGTAGTTCCTACTGCTGGGTAATGTAGTTCCTGCTAGTAAGTTATATCATAGTTAGTCCTGGTAGGCTAAGTCTAGTTCCTACTGGTAGAGTACTTAGTCCTGGTAGAGTCAAATAGTTATTCCAGGATAAGGTTTTAGTTAGTTAGAGATGATGGAAAATGCATGAGCTAAATCAGGAAGAGTCATGCATAATATTCTCACCTGTTTTTAGTCGATCTGATTAGGGTTTCAACACTATCGAAAGAACCCACGGCCTTAGGGAAAATAGAGGAGATCTAGAAAACACAAGTTCTCTTGTTCTTTAATAGAAATCCATAGAAGGTATCTTTTAGTTTTTTTATCAGTCCTGTTTCTTCTTTTAGTTTTGTGTCTATATTCCGCGTAGACATTAGCTTTTCTAAGCAAGAGTCTCTCTTGTGTTTAGCTTGTGATTACATAGGCTATTCACCATCCTTAACAGGCAGTAAAGATCTATCTAGAGTTGGAACCAACAGTACGTTTATGGGATGTTGTCTAACATCGTGGTTTTCAAAGAAGAAAACTGCTCTTTCCATCTCCACAACCGAAGCGGAATACGTAAGCGCCGGAAAGGCATGTCAACAAGCTCTATGGATGAATAAGATCCATAGACTTATGCTTAGGTTAGACGACAATCATAATGTGTGATAACAAAGGGGCTATAGACTTAAGTAAGAATCCCGTTCAACACTCACGAACAAAACACATTGAGATTCGTCATCACTTCCTTCGCGATAATGTTCAAAAAGGAAATATCTATATAGAAAAGGTCACATCGGAAGACAACACAACCGATATCCTAACTAAACCACTTAAACGTGAGCCATTTAACTACATACGTCTAGGCCTAGGAATGATGGAACAAATCGATTAAGTTTTCGGCATAATAAAGAAATCATCAAAAAAAAATTGTTTGACAAAAATCCTGAGAATTTTTTTCAAAGAGATGCCGACCCCCTTAATTCATAAAGGGCGACCCCCTTAATTTTAAAGGGACCGCCCAGACTTTATGGGGAACCACCCACTGACAATTTTTTTTTATTTTCTGAGTCTAGGCTTCTATTTCACACAAAAACACAAGATCGGGAAAAGTTTATAAACAAACTTTTACTAATTCTTCTATCTCAATGCATATCTCATTATACATATATACAATAATCCGAATCTATTATTTTCTAAAAAGTTTCCTTCTCACAACTAGGAGCACATAAAAATCAAGTTTCATATATTGTTAAGATATGCTAAAAACATCTTTCACATATGCATAAGTGATTGCCTTTCACTTGTTTGTGAAAAGTATATAACCTAATATATATTTTTCGACAATCTTGGTTAAAAAAAAAAAAAAAAAAAAAAAAAAAAAAAAAAAAAAAAAAAAAAAAAAAAAAAAAAAAAAAAGAAAAAAAAAAAAAAAAAACAAAAAATAGAACAAAAAAAATAGAACAAAATTAAATCAATGAGCATTTGGATTATTTCTTAGGTTTTGCATGTCTTAGTGTCGAAATAATCGCTACTCCGCATTTGTCGCATTTAGGCACACACTAGTACTTGCACATAAGTTTAGTTAATTCTTAACTTAGCCCTCTTGACAAGAAAAATTCTTTGTGTCATCAATATCTAGTTACTATTTTATATAAGTTCTTCAATTATTTTTTGTTCTCAATTCATATATGTAACAGTATATCAAAAATATGTGAAATAGTGTTTTGTCCTACATCTTTTCATATGTAATATAATGTTGAATGGCTAAATGCTATGTACTAAAACCCTTAATTGCCATAAAAGAATGGACTTGCTGCAAACTAACCACCAAAACATCAACCCTCATACAAAAGTTTGAGAAAAATTGAATTTTGGGAGATCTAGGAAATCTCGGTAGGCGGCCTCCTTAATTCATAAAGGGCGGCCCCCTTAATTTTAAGGGGACCGGCCCTTAATTAAGGGGACCGGCCTAGGAAAACATGGGGAAAACTATAATTTTCTTTTCTTTTTAACCAAACACCCTCTATACTTATCTACATTTCCTAAAATTCACAAACATTTCTTGGATTTAATCCTTTCAATGTTCATTTATCCTAATTAAAATCTTTCCTCCACTATAAATACATCCTCCCCCCTTAATTAATTAAGGGGACCGCCTATCTGGAAAAACAAACACCCCATTTCTGTCAAAATTATATACCAAACACCACTTTTTCTTCTCCCTTCTCCCTCTACCTACTGTGAACGAAAAACCCAACACCAAAACTTCCAAAATCAAACCTCAAATCACTAAATCAACCAAAATTCGCAAGGGGCAATTACTAACAAGTCAATCAACAACATCCATTGTAAGATTTTTCAACCTTCTTTTGTTTAATTTCATCCAATTTTGTTCTTAATCAAATTGGGTATTTTTACTTATTTTCATAATTCTTAGTTTGGTCTAGGAATTCCATAACTACAATGATACCCGTAGTCATAGGAACATTACAACCTTGATATGATTGAATCAAAAAAACTAATTGAGTCACAAATTTTTTTTTGGTTCAAAAATTTTATAAATATACATACATTTTTTTATACATTGTTAATTCATGCCAAAAACATGTTTAAACAACAACACATTGTCCATCAAAACGTAAATTCCTAAAAGTATACTCTTTGAATCAATAGAAAATGTGTTTGGTTCGTTTCTTAGGATCAACTTTTAGAGTCGAAATGACCATCAGTATAGTTTTGTCACTTATATAAACACTTAACTAACTTGTATAAGTCATCAATATATATAATTCATATGTATATTGATATATTTTATGAATGGTATAAAATGAAGGGGCGTTTGGTTTAACTTTCTAAAATATGGTTTTGAGTCAAATCAAACACTACTTAACTTTTGTCAAGTCAAAAATAATAAACTTATACTTGTCAAACAAAATATACACTTAATACATAATTTTCAACAAACTTAGACAAATTTTGTATTGATAAAGGAGTGTTTGGGTCATTATCTTGATGTTGAAATATATAACTAATATATATTCTTCGACATCCTAGATTAAGTCAAAATAAATTAAGGAACATACGGATCACTTCTTAAATTTTTATTTTTAGAGTCGAAGTAATCCTTGGCCACATTTGTCTACTTTCAAAACTGTATTTTCCTTATTATATATTTTCTTTTTTGTAACATTCATGTTGTTGATTACTTGTTTGGTGTACAAAATGCCGGAAAGTATTACAACCGTATACTCCCTCACTAAATCCTACATACCAAAAGTATCCAAAATTCCTGGCATCTCACCTACCATTGCCCAATTCTACAAACCTATTGAAAACCATAACATTCACGAAGGTCGTGTTGTTGATCAAGCTTACTATAAATCTAACAACATCGAGCGTCTCTTTACTAACATTTGTTTCAATTGTCTTTTTCAAATCAACAAACCGATTGTTCTAATATTTATTCTAGACTTCTATAGCCAAGTCACGATACAAACCAATGAATATGGTTACCTTGTTATCTCCTTTATGATTCAACACGAATTCATAACTCTTACTCTCGCTCAATTCGGTCAAATTCTCAAAATTCCATACAATGGTCAAGCCGTTTTTACAAACGAATGAGATCTTGCATCTCTTGAGTATTCTCGAGAAACTGAGGGACCATATTGCACCGATCTTCCGACTCCCAACGACATTCGTCAACTTCTTGAATTGGAACGTATCATGGTAGACCGTACCATTAAAAGTCAAACGGTCTCTCTCAATCTAAATCAAATTCCCACCAAAGAATTAAGCACCGACATGAAGCAATGGGAAGAGCTCATTAGAGAAAATATGTTCGAACTAGGAGGACATCAGGATTATCTTCCCGCTTGTCTTGCTCACATGTTATATTATGTTGTTGCCGAAGAACAATACAATCTTGCTTATTTTTTCGTCAAAAGAATCCAATGTGCTAGATATACTCCAACCGCTAATCTTTCGTATGGCATGTTTCTTACTCATCTTTATCGACACGTCATGGAAACATATCCTCATCTTGACAATGGCATTTATGACATTGTTGATCGAGTCATGCGTCCTCTTGCCCTAAAACAAACTCGATGACCTCGAAGTGATCGTGGCAAGGCACGTCATTCCGTATCTTCTTCATCTTCTCATCATCAAGGCACGTCATCTCATCAACACGATGATGATAATGATGATGATGATAATGTCTAAACTTCTCGTACAAGTACTCCATCTCCTACCACCTACCTTAACTCTCTTGATCCTCTCAACTACCAAAACTACCAAATGCCTTCCGCTTATGAACAAACCGATGAAACTCTCTTTGAACGACAAACCGTCTTGCTCAACCAAACGCAACAAATGCATAAGGAGATGCGCGGAGGTTTCAAATCATTTGAAAAGGCACTCTAAAGGAGTGTTTAGAGAATGAAGGAAAATTAAGATGTAGGATTGAAGTGAGCTAGATGGCTAAGTGTAGTTTAAGACAATTTTTAACTTCATTATGTGTATGTTATTAACAACTTGTGTGGTGATCATCCGATGTATTCGGAAAGACTTATGTGTTGGTTATTTTTAGGTACTTGTTTGCTATGATGACTTAAACATTTGGTTGTTTTATTAAATCAACTAGTTGTGCCACTTTGGTTTCATAATTTAATGTGTTTATTAATGTATATGATTTAAATTATGTCTTAAAAAAACTCAATAGGGCTTGCTGCAAATAAACCACCAAAACAGAAATACTCTCACAAAAATCTGAGAAAAATCATTTTTCTGTGAAAAATGGAACCAACAGAGGGCGGCCCCCTTAATTTTAAGGGGACCGCCCTAGTATTTCACGGGTAAAACATTATTTTTTCTGCTTTTTGACCCTCTTTTACCTAGTCTCAGCTATCTTTGCCCAGAATGCTCGAACACAATTTGGAATAATTTAAACTAGTTCAAACTCATTCCATTTTCAAACCATTTCCTTCCCATAAATTCCCTCCAAATGATCATCTCCAACACACCATCTTCTTCATCATTCATCAACCATTATCAACATCCATGGCATCCACTAGAGCCTCCATTTCCAAAGCCTCCAAGAAACCAAAAATCAACATCATTCCACCAAAACAATTGTTTGTGGATTTAACCCATGATGACACAAAAACTCCATCACCCACACTTCAACTATCATCACCTAGTGCTCCTAATGCACCCTCCAAAACACCATCAACCAAAGATACTTCCTCATCCTCAATTGACTACATACCCAAATCACCAACCTCATCAACATCACTTTCACCCAATGGTTACTTGAACTCACCAACATCTCCTCCTCCAAGAGTTTCTCCACCACCTCCAACTCAAGAAAATGCATCAATGGACATCACTCTCACCCTTTCACCAATCACCCCACTTGATGTCCAATTTGATACTCCATCACCTTCACCACCTATCTTTGGTCATCCCATTCCTTGGAACCTTCTTGAGGCACATGGAGATTCATGCTTGTGTTGCATTCACAATCGTACTCTCATATTTGGGTTAAGAGATGAACTCCAATATATGTTTTCATATATTGAACATATGCTCTCACAACCACCAACAACCATCATCCCACCACCTCCACCATCTTCACCAAACTAAACATACTCTATGTTTAGTTTCTCAAAATAATTGTCCATCCACCATTTTGCAAGCAAGTCCTACGGAGCTTTACTAGTTATAGGACTCTTTGTAGTTTAAAATTTTCATGAATGTTAGCATGTTATTTTCCTTATGTATGCTTGAGTGTGGTTCACACACTATTTTACTTCAATGGATGATTATTGTTGGTTGCATTACTAGTATGCCATATTTTTCCTTCTTGCTACATGTTAGAAATATTTGTATTGTTCTAACTCGTTTTTGTAGCCAAGAAACCATAGCTCGATTCCTTGGTGCCCTCGAACGAGGGGGAGCACACATCAAGGGGGAGCATTTATTCCGTCGATTTAACTAGCAATTCTCGACGATGTCTTTTTGATTCTACAAAAAGGGGGAGAAATGACATGAAACTCACTAAATACTTGTTTAAAAATAATTTTACATTTAATGAGTTTAAATTTTGTAATCATCAAAAAGGGGGAGATTGTTGATAAAATATAATGCCTAAAAACATTACTAATATTTTTTCACATCTTTACGTTTTGATAATCACAAAATATAAAAACGTTCAACGTAAAATTAAACGTAAACAAGTAATTAGTAGTAAATTCTCATTTCAACAAATACATCACTTAAAGGTATGAATAAATAAATGCTTAATGCATTTTATGATCAAAGGAAATTTTTATTCAACCTCACACTTTTATAAAATGTTGTAAACATTTTTAAAACATTACAAAACATTTTCTATAATTAAAAGAAATGTTTTATTCAAAATAAACATTTTGAAATTCAAATTTTCGGACCTAAAACGGCTAGAAAAGTTCTAGAAAATCCCCCCTACACAAAAGACAAACTGGGGAAGCCCTAGTCTTGGGCGGCCCCCTTAAATACACGGCCGACCCCCTTAAAATTAAGGGGACCGCCCACCTATTTAAGGGGACCGCCCCTAGGTAGACGCTCCCCCAGTTTGTCCTATAAATACTGGACTATTTTCTCACCTTTTGCACTCATTCTTTCTGTTCTAAAATAGCCCACACATATCATCAAAATCCTTTGATCATTTAATCATAAAGCTTTGTTTCCAAATGATCCAAGCTCAATTCCTCAAGTGCAAGAGAATAATACTTCCATCCTCAAGTGAAGAAGTATTACATCTTTGTGTGTTGTTGCAATCTTATTGCATCCATATTATAACTTGTAAATCTTTTATATATCTTGTATTTATGTGTAGTAGCTAGATCTTGACGATCTTTGTAAGTATAGATAGATCGTGGTGATCTTACCAAGTAGTGTTAGTTAGTTGTGGCATAAGTAGTGTGGTGAAGTGAAGTCGTGAAGTTGTGAGGAAGTCTTGAAGTTGTGAAGAAGTGAAGTTGTGTTGTGACAGATTGGTTCTAGCTAAGATTAGAACTCGACATTTAGCTTTGTGTTGTAAATCGATGTAAGCTACGTTGTGTACGGTTTTCTCCGCCATATGGGAGCTTGTTGACATAGTGAAGAAAACTCTCGAGTTAGGTGCTCGGGGAGTGGAGTAGGGCGAAGAGGTGCTTCGTTACCGAACCACTATAAATCCTTGCGTTGTGGTCTTATCTCTTGTCTTACATTACTTTCTCATATTATTGATTGTTTAGATAAGTATAGTTTGATTGTTCTTACTCTTATCTCTTGTCTTACATTATTTCCTCATACTATCATATCAATTGTCTAGATAAGCATATTGTTCATATTGTGCAAGTATTGAATATTCACATAAATTCGAACTAGAAATTTTTACAAACAATTTAAAACCTAAGTTTAAAAAGCGGTAACCACTATTCAACCCCCCTTCCTAGTTTTCTACTACAATTGGTATCATAGTCCCACGTTAAAACAAGATTTTTAAAATAAATTGTATTGTAAAAAAACATGAACCGATCTATGTAATCGGAAAAAACTTAGAAGGGCAATCTATGCAAAGACCACCACTATTTGAAAGTGATGGATTTATTTATTGGAAAAATAGATTCGAAACTTATGTGAAGTCAAAAGATCTAGATCTTTGGCATGTTATTACCGATGGTGATTTTCCTCCTATTCAAAATAATCCCGAAACTAAAAAGGATGAAGTTGTACCTTTTCATAAACAAAACGATGATCTTAAAAAGAAACTTGCAAAAAATAATGAAGCTAAAATGGTACTCCCTCCGTCCCCACATTAATGTCCCACTTGACTTTTTCAAAGTCTTTTTTCTTCAACTTTGACCTTAATGATTTCTTCTTATGTTATATGATACTTGATGCAAGATATATGAATGGATAGAGTTTTGAATATATTTTTCGTTGGTAGAATTTTCGTTCAATATTATATAACACAAACAAAAATATTTATAGTCAAAGTTGAGGAAAAAAGACTTAAAAGATTCCATTGTGGACACTTAATATGGGACGGAGGGAGTAATTTATAATGCTTTGCCACGTAAAGAATACGAAAGAATTTTTATGTGTCAAACCGCAAAAGAAATTTGGGATACTTTATTAATCACTCATCAAGGTAATAATCAAGTCAAAGCTAACAAAATAGATCTTCTTGTTCAACAATATGAACAATTTACGATTCTGGAAGAGGAATCAATAGATAATGCCTTTGCTAAATTTAACACTATTATTACTAGTCTAAAAGCACTTGATGAAGGTTTTTCTAGCAAGAATTGTGTTAGGAAGTTTCTTAGGGCATTACATCCAAAATGGCGCGCGAAAGTCACGGCGATTGAAGAATCAAAGAATCTAACAACCTTACCTCTTGACGAACTTATTGGAAACTTGAAAGTTTATGAAGAAGTAATAAAGAAAGATTTCGAAACGGTCAAAGGCAAGAAAGAACAAAGTAGATCTCTTGCATTAAAGGTGAAAAAGGAAGTAAGTGATGAAGATAGCTCAAGCTTTGATAGTGAAGACGAATAATATGCTATGGCCCGTAAAAGAATTCAAGAAATTCTTTAAGAGACGAGGAAGATTTGTAAGACAACCACGAGGCGATAGAAAAACATTCCAAAGAAGTAGAAATGATGGTTATGGTAAAAGTGAAAGAAAATGTTTTAGATGTGGTGATCCAAATCACCTCATTGGAGAATGTTCAAAGCCGCCAAAGAACAACAATCAAAGAGCATTTATTGGAGGAGCATGGAGCGACAATGGAGAAGATGAAGTAGGAAAGACTAAAGATGAAACTTGCCTTGTAGCTCAAGCGCCCGATGAAATATGCTTAGGAGTAAACTTGGAACCCGATGAGTGGATTAAAGATAGTGGATGCTCAAAACACATGACCGGTAATCGAAAGTTGTTCTCTTCATACAAAGCATACAACGGAGGAAACGTAATCTTTGGGAGCAACTTGCGCGGTAAAATCATAGGCAAAGGTACGATTTCTCAAGACTCCCTAATAATTGAAAATGTTGAGCACGTAGATAACTTAACATATAACTTGCTTAGTGTAGGTCAAATATGTGATAACAAATGCAAAGTAATATTTACCAAACACGATAGCAAAATAATCAAAGACGAAAAAGTTATAGGAAAAGGAATTAGGAAATGAGGAATATATGTAATGAAACTAGGAAATAAATCGGAAGACAAAATATACCTTGTAGCATTGGACAAAAACTCCACACATACCTGCATAGGAGATTAGGGTCACGCTAAATATGCAATTAATTCAAATCATTAGCATCTAAAGAACTAGTTAGAAAACCAACCTAAATTAAAATACTACACCGACATTTTTTGTGATGCTTGCCAAAATTGGAAAACAAGCTCATACAAAGTCACAGGCCTAAAAATATATGTTTCATCAACAACTAGATGCCCGTAGAACTACTTCACATGGGATTTGTTCGCCTTAAATTTCCGCCATAACGTAGCTATGGAGGAAATCGTTATACCTTAGTAAATCGTAGATAAGATATTCTCTCGATTCCACATGGACTAGATTTTAGCAATAAAACCGAGCCTTTTCGAAAAATTCGAAGTATTTAGCAAAATGATCCAAAACAAATTAGGATGTTCCATTGTATCAATTAGAATGGATCATGGTCGGGAATTTGATAATGAAGTACAATTCAGAAACTATTGTGATTTGAGAACTGGATATCTCACAACTTTCCTTTTTTCCGCTCCCGTACTCCACAATCAAGGGTAGTAAGAAAAGGAAAAATCACACTCTACAAGAAATGAGTAGAACCATGTTAAATGAACAATCCATTCCTCAAAAATTTGGTGTAATGCGGTCGAACAACAACCTTATATAATAATAGAGTTTCCATAGACGTATTTTAGGAAAAACCTCCATACGAGTTGTTAAGAGGTATAAAACCAAACCTTAACTATTTTAGAGTATTCGGAAGTAAATGCATTGTTCTTAATACAAAGGATTACCTCACCAAGTTCGACCCTAAGTCATCTGAAGGTGTTTTCCTAGGATATTCGCAAATATGTAAAGCTTACATAATACTTAACAAACAAACAATGAAAGTTGAGAGTCGTTGAATGTAACTTTCGTTGAAACTCCTCCTCCCAAAAACATCACCATTAAAGATGATGAGCTAAGTCAAAGAAGAAGCTATTGAGTTAGTAAAACAAAACCCGATAGGCAAAGTGATCTTGAAGACATCCATTAGAAAAATGATCAAATTGTAAACATTTAAAGAACCTAAAACTCATTCCCTTAGAAAACGTTATTGGTAATCTAAATCAAAGAACTCTTAGGTCGCAAGCTCAAGACAAAAGCAATTTTTTTGCTTTATTTTAACAATAGAACCTAAAAATATAAATGAAGCATTAAAAGATGAAAATTAGGTGATGGCTATGCAAGAAGAACTAAACCAATTTAAAATAAATGATGTTTGGGAACTATGTTAGGAATTATTGTAAACAGACTTAAGTCTGGTAGTTATAGAGTTAAGTCTGGTAGACATAGTTAAGTCTGCCAGTACTAAGTTAAGTCTGGCAGTACTATAGTTAGTACTGGCCTTGTCTAGTTAAGTCTGTTTATGTAACAGAATAGTGATAATAGTTATCTTAGAGATATCTTAGGAAAGGATATGCATTATCCTTTCACACGTTTGTAAAGCCTATTAGGGTTTCCTTGGTGTATAAAAGGAACCCTACGGCATAGTGTTTTAGGTATCCAAACCTAATAGAAATCAATAGCAATATACGAAGTTAGTTTTACAATTGTTCTTCTTAGTACTTGTGTTAAGATTCCGCATTAGCACATAGTATTCATAGTCATTGTCTCTCATATAGTTGATTTGGATTTATTCAAGTTAGCTATTGGCTTACAAAAGGCTAATCAGATCCAAGACTTTGGACCTACAAGTGGTATCAGAGCCTCTAGAGGGACTCTGAATAAGAAGAATCACAAGAACACAAACAATCACTTTCAGATCTAGAAAAATGTCTCAACCTGCTAATGATGATTACTCTCAACATCTTAGTGATGATGAAGCATCATACCATGAAGAGCATTCAACAATGTACTACGCAACCAATAAACCAAAAACAACAACAACAACTCCACCTCCTAGAGCAACAATCACTATTTCAAATAACAAACTCTCAGTCTGAAGAAGAGGATATGATAAATATGGGGTAGCCACCATAGAGATGGAGCATTACCCTTGAAGTATATTAATAAATGATGGTTTGGGAATGTAATTCAGAATGGAAATTCAAAGAAGAGAATCTCAACTGGAAAAGATGGTGTTTGTTAGAAACTTTCACCAGTATCTGCGCAGAAATGTCATGTTGTGAAGAAGGAGAGGAAAGGCCAGAACCATTCTTACTTATGGCAATTCCCAAGGAAACAATCCTGAAAGAATTTCATGAATGGATGATGCTAAAGAGATTTGGAAGCCATCAGGACTAGGTTTTTGGAGGAAATTCAAATTCAAAGAAGATGCAGAAAGCTTGTTCTATAAAACAACAGTTTTGAAGCATTTTCCTATATCCAGTTTAGAAGGTTGAAAAAAGGATATGACAGTACCAACAACTACTTTTCATCACATTAAAAGCCCATGGTGCTGAAGTATCAACCGAGGATGCAAATCACAAGTTTCTCATATCTTTACCCCCAGCTTGGTCAAATCTGGCAATGACAATGAGAACCAAACCAGATGTTGACACTTTGTCCATTGATGACTTGTATAATAACCTTAGGGTTTTTTGAACAAGAACTCAAAGTACCTCGAAATCATCTGCAAGTGCTCAAAACGTTGCTTTTGTTTTCACACAGCATAGAGCAGACTAACAAGGTTAAGTCCTGGTCAATACTGGTGCCTACATCACTTATACTCCTAACTTTCCTTCAAACAATATTCAAGAAAGAGAAGTTCCTGCTGGTTTTGCTGATGAAGTTATTTATTCACTCTTTGCCAAACAATCTGAAGATTTGGACTTGCTTCATGAAGACCTAGAACAAATTGATGATGTGGACATTGAAGAGATGGACATAAACTAGCAAAATAGTCAATGATTGCTATCGAATGAAAAGGTTTTTATAAGAAGACTGGAAAGGAGAAGTCAGGATTGAAGGAAACAAACCTGTTGGTTTTACAAAAGAAGCCTGAATGTTTCAAATTGTCACAACACTGGTCATTTGCATAGAGAATGCCCATCCAAAGGACAAAATGATGAAAGAAAAGAGACTCTTTTTATCAAGATCAAGGAGCTGGAAAGAAAGAGCAGAATCAAACTTTTGCTGACTATGGATGATGGTTTGTCAATTTGGGAGAACCATACAGGTGAAGGAGAAGAGAACAAATCATGCACTCCATGGCAATCAGCTTAAATAGCCTAAGGATCATTAGTTCTAAAACTTGCACTGATTCGTATAATAATCTTAAAACACGTGTGATGGAACAAATGAATCAGTTAGTGAACAAAAAGCAAAAATACTTGCCTACTCTAGCTGTTAAGAAATTATAAGTCTCAAATGTTATTTTTCAAAAGCAGCAATTATCTCAAAATGAACAGCTTACATTTTAAGCAAATAAAATATATGCAAAAGATGAAAAGCTTAAAAGATATAGGAGAATAGGAATGAAAGCTATAAAAGAAAAGGAACAATTGAAGAAAACAGTAGATTCATAGAAGGATTCTTCTAAAAACCTTTTGAAATTAATTGATCTGGTAATGAGTTCCACAAGTAAAGTTGGCTTAGGGTATAAGAAATAAAATCAAACAATGAGGTTTTAAGCTATGAGGAAGAAGTGAATCGATTTGTGTTCAAGTGTACAGATGAAGACTATATATTAACAAACCTTTGTAAGTTATATTTACAAATACTAATAGTTTCAAAGATTCCACATCCATTAACTGGAGACTATACACCTAAAACAAAAGAGGAAATTGATGATTTCTTTAGATGTTATGGTAAAAAAGGGACCTCAAAAGCCATGAAAATTTAGTGACTCAGATGACAACTCTACTAAGCATTCTACCTGTCAATCAAATGACAGTGAAGGATCTTGTGGAAATAACCTCTGACACTCTCTTTCTGAGTGCTAAAACAGAAAGTAAATAAGTGTACCAAAGAGGATGTTCTATCTACGTCCTAAGTGTAATAATAACTAATTGCAAAATCTATGTCTGAATCAAAAGAAGTTGAACCTAGTTGTGCAAAACACGTAAAAACTCCTAGGCAACAAATGAAAAATCAAGGGACATCTGAAGTTAAAGGAAAGAATTGGAATAAAATGATGGAAAGAGAACTAGGAGAAGGTTACTCTTTCATCAAGAAAAAGTGTTTTGTTTGTGGCAGCCTAAGTCATTTGATCAAAGATTGTGACTATTATGAAAAGAAAATGGCAAGAGAGGCTGAGTTTAAGAAACAAAGGGTTTTTAATACTGGTAACAGGGTGGCAAAACCAGTATGGACTAATGCAAACAGGGTTAATCATGCTAATCAATTTGTTCCTAGATCAGTACAACTGAATGCTGGTAGGCCAAACATTAATTCTGTTAGGCCTAATATTAATACTGGTAGGACAAATGTTAATTCTGTTAGGCCTAGAGTTAATACTGGTAGTTCTAATGTTAATATTGTTAGATCTAGACAGCCAGTACCTACCAGGACCTCAAACAACTTTAGTCCTAAAAGACCACAGGTGAATCAATTTAATCAAAGAAGGCATTTTTCTAAATCTCATTCACCTGTGAGAAGACCCATTGATAGAAATACAGCAAAAATGTCTTATTTCAATGCTGTAAAGGGAAATTGGGGCACTGCTGTTAAGACCTCAGCAGGTTATAATTGGAGGAACTCTAGACCAAACTCCAATTATGATAGTGGACCAACTTTTATTAGAACTTGAAATGCGCGCGCGTAGGCTCACAAGGCAGACCCAAGCCTGAAAAGCCTGAGTCCCTAAGAGAAACTAATTTCTCTTTTCATGTGCAGGATCATCCACTCAAGAACATGGGAGATAGAGGTATATTTGATAGTGGATGCTCAGGGCACATGACTGGTAACAAGGATCACCTGGATGATTTTGAAGAATTCAAAGGGGGATCTGTTACCTTTGGAGGTAGCAAAGGTTACATAACTGGTAAAGGTAGAATAAAAGTTGGTAATTTAGAATTTGATAGTGTGTCTTTTGTAAAAGAACTAGGGCATTTTAATCTTTTCTCTATATCATAAATATGTGATAAGCAGCACAAGGTTCTTTTTACTGAAACTGAATGTCTTGTTGTGACTCCTGACTTTAAGATGCCTGATGAAAATCAGATACTTCTAAAGGTCCCTAGACAACACAATATGTACAGTTTTGATATGAAGACACCTGGTCCTGCAAAAAGTTTTGCCTGTTTGATTGCAAAAGCCACATCTGATGAATCTAAATTGTGGCACAGGAGGTTAGGTCATATAAACTTTAAAAACCTAAACAAACTTGTGAAGGGAAATCTTGTACGAGGTTTACCTTCCAAGGTTTTCAAAAATGACCATACATGTGTTGCCTGCCAAAAAGGTAAACAACACAGGGCCTCCTGCAAGGCTAAATTAGAAAGAATGATCACTGAGCCATTACACACCTTGCATATGGATCTTTTTGGACCTACTTCTGTCAAAAGCATTAATCATGCAAGTTATTGCCTTGTAATTACTGATGATTGTACCAGATTTAGTTGGGTATTCTTCTTGGCTACAAAGGATGAAACTAGTGGCATCCTTCAGAACTTTATTAGACAAATTGAAAACCAGCTTAATCACAGGGTAAAATCAATTATTCAGATAATGTCACTGAATTTAAGAATAGAGATAGATTGAATTTTTGTGAAAACACGGAATAAAAACAAGAGTAATTGCAATGCCCATAACTCCCACAGCAGAATGGAGTTGCTGAAAGAATGAACAGAACCCTAATTGAGGCTGCTAGAACTATGCTACTAGACTCACTTTTACCAACTAATTTTTAGGCAAAAGCAGTTAGTACTGCTTTCTATATCTTTAATAGGGTAAGAGTGACTAAACCTCAAAACAAAACTCCTTATGAGCTTTTGTTTGGTCACAAACCAATTATTAGCTACATAAGACCTTTTGGGTGTCATGTTACCAGTTTAGATACTTTAAGTGTGCTGGCAAAGTTTTTGAATGAAAGTGTGATGAGGATTTCTTATTGGTTACTCATTTTAAATAGCAAAGCTTTTAAGGGTATATAATTTAGTAAACCAAAAGGTAAAGTAAATCCTGATGTAAAATTTCTTGAAGAAAAACCTAATGTGAAAGGAGTGGTGGTATGATGGATGTTTGATATCAATTATCTCACTGATTCTATGAATTATATTCCTGTGTCTTTGGACAATCAATCTAACCCACATGCAGGTACTTCAGAGGTAACTAACAATGCAGGTACTCTACAATCTCCTAATGCAAATGCTTCTGAGGAAGCAGATGAGGATGAGGAGTTTATTGTTATGCCTACAAGCAATCAACATCAGGCAGCAAAAGTTAGACCAGGAAGTCTTCTACTAATGTCAAAGGGAAGAGAAGTTTTTAACAAACTTCAAACCTCAAACACAAAGAGAAGCTTTTTCCCTACCTGGCATTTCAAAGATACTCCTAAAATTTCCTAGCTTTTTTAGAAGAAGACTTTGATCACATGCTCAAAAGCATTTAAGGGAAGTAACTACTGACAAAGCTACCATTACTAACTCAGTTAATTCTGGTAGTGAACCAGCTAATACTCAACCTGCTGATCAAGACGATTCAGATATGCTAGAGCTCACAATCTTTAACAAGCCTCAGAAAGGGATTTTTGATGAAGCTTTTTATGATAAATAGGGTATGGTCCATGATTTCAACAACTTACCAACAGAAGTAGCTGTTAGTGATCCTATTCCAACACCTTAGATTCACACATTACCCACAAGCCAATACTTGGCGATCCTAAGTCATCTGTGCAAACTAGAAGCAGAGTGAAGCAAACTTCAGGAGCACATGCACTTGTAAGTTATGTTCAAAAGCAGCAAAGGAACAATCACAAAGATCAACAACATTGCTTGTTTGCCTGCTTCTTATCTCAGGAGGAACCTAAAAAGATTTTTGAAGCTCTTAAAGATGACAGTTGGGTTGAAGCTATGCAAGAGGAGTTGTTACAGTTTAGGCTGCAACAGGTATGGATTCTAGTAGATCTACCTCATGGAGCAAAGGTGATTGGAACAAAATAGGTATACAGAAACAAACGGGATAAAAGAGGAGTAGTTGTTAGAAATAAGGCAAGATTAGTGGCCCAAGGTCACAGACAGGAGGAGGGTATTGACTATGATGAGGTTTTTGCTCCTGTGGCAAGAATAGAAGCTATCAGGTTATTTTTAGCCTTTGCCTCATTTATGGGGTTCATAGTATACCAAATGGATGTCAAAAGTGCATTTTTGTATGGCACTATAGATGAAGAGGTGTATGTTTCTCAACCTCCTGGTTTTGTTGATCCTGATCATCCTAAGAAGGTTTATAAGGTTGTCAAAGCTTTATATGGACTTCATCAAGCCCCTGAGCTATGGTAGAGATGCTACTCTATCAACATTTCTAGAGGAGCATGGATACAGAAGGGGTACCATTGACAAGACTTTATTTATTAAGAAAGATAAGAAGTATATCATGTTGGTTCAAGTGTATGTTACCAAAACGCGTCAAACCCAGTTGATAATCACCAACAATCACAACCTTGTTACTACAATTTCAAAAGAATGGCTTCACTGAAATACTGCGACAAGCAAATTTTTTTTTTGTGTGTGAATTATTTATTAATTTTTATTTATATGTAATTTTTATTTTTTTTGTTAATGTTTAATTATGTTTTTGTATTTTATTTTTTTTTGTTTTTTTTTTTTTATTTGGTTTTTTTTTTTATAATTTTATTTTAATTTTATTTTTTATATTTTTAATTAATTAGTTTAATTATTTTTTTTTAAATTTTTTTTTATCTATATTTATTAAGGAATGTTTTTTATTTATTTGGAGAAAAATTTAAATATTTATTTTTTTCAATTTTATCCATAAAAAAACTAAAAAACAAACATATAAACAAACGAAAAACAAAAATAAAAAAACAAAGCCAAAAAAAGAAAAAAAATAAACAAAAAAAATAAACCACATAGAAAACACACCAATCAATAACATTAAAACTCAGATAAACAAATATCAAAAAACAAAAAAACAAACAAAAAAATAAACAAACACACATAAAATTGAATACCACCCAAAATATTCCACCGCCACACCCCCGCCCCGCCGCCGCCCCTCCACCACCCAGACCCCCCCCCCCCGCCACCCCGTGACCGCACTACATCCTATCACGCGCACGGCCAGACCGCACCCCCTACCACTTCCACTACCTACCACACCCCTCCTAGCCATTCCAAAGCCCCCCCCCTTGTTGGGCACCTCCTCACGGAAGCTACCACCCGCCCTTACACGAGAAGCCCGCAGCTCCAACCCTCAGCACTACCAACCCCCCCCCCCTCCCCCACGGACCAAAACAACCCCCATACAGCCCTGGGCCCAATCACACAAGACGTCCACTCCCCCCAACGAACAAAATAGAGCGCTTACGACACCCACACATAGGACACCAACCAAACCACGCATTTAACTGCCACCGCCCACCACCTCCCCCAGACAATTAATATTTTGTTTGAATATTATTATTTTTTTTTTAATTTTTTTTTTGCCACCACCCCACCCATCACAACAAACGAATAAGATTCCGTAAGCCGCCGTAAGGATTTTATTAATTTTTTTTCCTACCCCCAGCAACCCTGACCACCCATTCGCACCAAATTCAAGGTTTTGTTTTTTATTTTTTATATTTTTATTTTTTTTTTAATTATTAAGATTGTTGTTTGCCCAGATCCTACTCCTCTGCAACATACCCCAACCCCGACCCGTAGATTTTTATATTATTTTTTTTTTTGTTTTTTTAATTTATTTATTTTTATTTAAAATTTATTTTTTTTTTTTTTTTTTATTATAATTTTATTTATTATATTTAATTTTTGTTATTTTTTATTTTAGTTCTAATCAAAACAGATAGCATAAAAACCAAAAATCAAAAATAAATAAAAAAATTAATAAGCAACTAAAAAACAAAAAAAATCAAATAAAAAGCAAACAAAAAAACAAAAAACAAAATAAGACACATTAATAAAATGAACAAAACACAAAAAAAAAAAAGTTAAGTCAAATAGAAAAATAAACAAAAAAACAAAACCAATAAAAAATTCACCCCAAAAAAAACAACAAAAGAAAAATAACAATACAAATAAAAAATCACTACTACCAACCAAACCACAAAAAAAAAAAAAAACAAGAAAAAAATGACCACAAAAAAATAAAAAAAAAAGCCAAAAAAAACAAAAAAACACCTCCACCTCCACCAACCTCCGCCCCCCAACCCACCACCTGCGCTGGGCCCCCCCGCATTCCTTACCCCCCAGATGACTCCAAATTTTAAATTATAACAAAACTGTAAAAATATATCAAAATATAAACTAAAAATATATATTTAAAAAAATATACATATAAATTATAAAAAAACTATATTGAAAAACAAACCATATTCTCAAAACAATAAGTAAGGAAAGAAAAACGAAAAAATAAAAAAAACTCAAACAAAATATAATCAAAAAGAAAAGAAAATAAAAAACAACACAGAAAAAAATAAGACCAAAAAACACAAAAAAGAACAAAATACATAAAAAAAAAAAAAAAAAAACCAAAACAACTCCCGGCCCATATCAAACCCCTCCCCCCCTACCCCCCCATTTATGAATTTTTTATAATATTTTAATCAACTAAAAAAAACTATATTAACATAAAAATAAAACATTAAAAAAAAGCATACTACCTAAAAATAAAATAAAAACATAGAAAAATCCCCAATCTAAAAACATCCCCTCTCACCGACCGCCCACCCTGAAATTAAATAATTTATTTTATAATTATTTTATTGATTTGAAATTTTTTTACTTTATTTTTATATATATTTAAGAACGTCGACAACAAAAATATTTAAAATAAATATTAAAAAATAAATAAATTTATATAAAACCTTGACTTCCCCCTTCCGGCACAATCTATCATCTACTACACCGACAGCACCTACCGACTACGTCCTCAGCCACCTAACCCGGCGCCTTCCCAAGCAGCACCTGAAGCCCCCCCTACAAACCCCCCCACTGCAACCAAACCACGCACATAGACCCGCCCCCCCCCCGAAACCGCCAACCATAGCACAGCACCTACGCCCCACCCCCCCTAGATGCCACCCCTCTCCGCGCCCCACGGCATTGTCACCCCAAGATCATACTCGCCAAACGCGCTTCACAGCATCACCTCAAAATCATTTTATTAAAATATTTATTAATTGTTATTTTTTGAATATTAAATTTAAAGAATTAAATGTTAATTTGTTATAATTTTTTTGTTTTAATAAATACCACTGTAACTACCAAAAACGTAACGCCGCAAAAACTAAGATTAAACAATCAATAAAAATCAAACAACAAAAAAATAAAAAAAAAAAAAGAAGAATAAAGACCACCACGAAAAAAGAACCAGACCAAAAAAAAAAAAAAAAAAATGGGTAAAACTCCCTACCACACGTCCACCTAAAAACAAAAAAAAAAAAAAAAAACTAATAAAAATAATATACAAGCAAGCCGCAAGCTCATAAAAAAACCAAATAAAACTAAAAGATTAAACAAAATAAAATCAAAAAATAATAAAAAAAAACCAAAAAATCAAATCCAAAGAAAAAATCCCAAAACCTAAAAAAACAAAGAATACAATGCCCCAAACAAAAAACAAAAAAAAAAAAAAAACACAACAAACCCCAACTAAAACCAAAATCGACAAAAAAAAAGACAATATAGACCCGGATATACTAAAAATAAACTCAGAAAAAAAAACAAAACAAAAAAAACCCTTTCACCCACCCCCACCGCCTAACTACCCCCTCCCCACCCCACCACACCTCCCAGACAACCCACGCGCGGCAAACCCCGCCTAAAACGTACTTGACCACACTCAAACCACACCTGCACAAGCCCCGCACGCCCAACACACAAATTTTTATTTTTTATTTTTTTTATATTATTTTTATTTTATAAGTAATTATTTATTTGTTGTTTTAAATATTTTTTTTAAATTATTAAAAAATAAGAAAAAAACCACAAAACAACAAAAAAAATATCCCCCCCCCCCCCCCCCCCCAAATTTCCCCCTCCCACTACCATCCCAAACAACCCCTCATACTCCGACCCCACACAGACGACCTTACCACACCAGCGCTTTCCCCCCCACTCCCCCCCACATTTTTTTTTTTTGATTTATTTTTATTTTTATTATTAAAATAATTTTTTTAATGTTTTTTTTATTTATATTTTTATAAATTTGTTTTTGTATTATATAATATATTCCCACCCCAGCGCCCACCCAAATCCATATCACTGCCCCCCCAGCCTTACCACCCCAAGCCAACCAACCACCATATCCCAACCCCCCTGCCACTCTACCAACGCCCAGCAGCACATAGACTCCCACCACCACAAACACACCCCCATGTTAATTTTAACCCCAAGTGGATTCTTAAAGAAACCTGAATAAGGCAGGGTTTGCGAAGATAGTAGATTTCTTTTCCCTTAAAGGCTCGCATATCAGGTATGGCCTTGACCACAATCCTACTATCCATGATTCCCTTTCAAACAGTTTTTGGCAACTACTACTGCTCAACTCTTGCGATGGGGACTCTAGAACTAAGAGCAACCATAGATACTCTTGAGTATACAATCACTGAGGCATCTGTTCGAAGCAAGCTTCAATTAGCAGATGCTTCAGGGATTTCTATGTTGCCAAATACTGAGATTTTTGAGGGAATGGGGAATATGGGGTATCCAACTGATGGTTCTTTTACTTTTTGGAAAAGCTTTTTCACACCCCAATGGCGATTCTTGGTCCATCATATTTTACACTGCATAAGCCCTAAAAGTGGTGGATGGGATCAATTTGGTAGCAATATTGCAACTGCTTTGATTTGTCTTTCCACTGGCAGGGTTTATAACTTTTCAAAATTAATTTTTGATGGAATGGTGGCTAATTTGAAAAGTAAAACTAAGTTTTTGATGTACCCTCGCTTTCTACAAATGATTTTGGAAGTACAAACTGAAAGCAAACACCCTTATTTGGCTGTGGCCTTGACCAAAAAGATTTTTGGAAACATGAAAAGGGGTTTTAGGGGGGTACCAAGACCTTTATTGCCTGCTATGTTGCCTGTTGTTGCTCAAAATGCAGGTCAAGCAGATCAAGCTGGAACTCAATCTCAACCATCATCCTCTACAGTTCCACCACCACCTACATCTCAACCTGCACCAACTGAATCCACCACCATTCCACCTACACCTGTAACTGAACCAACATCTGAACCTTCATCACCTTCTCTTGCACCTGAACATGAAACCATGGAGCACCCCTTTGAGCAACCATCACCTGAACACCAACCATCTTCACCTAGACAAGAATCTGCCATTCCACAAACCCAGGCTCCTACTCGTATTCATGAGGCAGAAACATGGCACATGTCAGTAGATGATCTTTTTCAACTGGTTCTACAGTTAATGACCAGGATTGAAAGCTTGGAGAAGGATCTCAAGTAGACTAAGCAGACTATGGGGAATGCAATAGTGAAGTTGGTGAAGAAAGTTAAGAAAATGGAAAAGGTTGTCAAGAGCAGACGAGTGGTTCTCCCTGATTCAGAAGATAAGGCTATTCAAAATTCTTCCAAACAGGGGAGGAATTTACAAAAAGACGAATCAGAAGTTTTTGAGACTCCTAAACAAGGCAAATCTTCAGGAGAAACAGATATTAGTCCTCAAGGTTTAGAAGCAGCTGAAACTCTAGCTAAAGCCCTTAGTCAAATCAAGACCAAGAGGATAAATGTTAAGACTATAATAAGGAGGAGACTGGATGCTGAAGATGTTAGTACTGGTTTCGAAGATGTTAGTACTGGTTTTGAAGATGTTAGTACTGGTTTCGAAGATGTTAGTACTAGTTTCGAAGATGTTAGTACTGGTTTCATAGATATTAAGTCTGCTAGTGAAAAAGTTAGTTCTGGTGGTGAACATGTTAGTGCTAGTCAAAGAGAAGGAAAGGCAGTACTTGAATAGAATCCTCAGACCAGAAGAACAAAGAAACAAATCAGAGAAGAGCAAGCTAGTTTGGCAGAAATAGCAAGAATACAAGCTGAGGAGGAGGCTAAAAATGCAAGGAGAGAAGAACTAAAAAGACAGGATGAATTGGCTGCAAAAAGATTGCAAGAGGAGTTAGAGTTGTCTGAAGCTCAAAAGAAAAGAATGGCTCAAGTGCAAGAGGCTGCTCAGTTTTATACAAAAGAAGATTGGGACACAATTCAGGCTAAATTGGAAGCAAATGCAGATCTGGTCAAAGAGATTGCAGGAGAAGATGTATCTGAGGCTGATTATGCTCAGAGAATGGTGGGTTTGATAAGTCAGAGAAGAAAACTTATTGCAGAGAAAAACGCAAAAGCTCAAAGAGATAAACCAATGACTCAGGCTCAACAAAGACAGTATATGGCCATTTATTTGAAGAATCAGGGTGGATGGAAATTAGCTCAGATAAAGAAGCTTATAGATGAAGAACTTAAAGAAAAATTTGAGTATTTGATAAGAAGCATGGAAAGGTTTGTGCCTATGGATACAGAGAAAGAGAGTAGGAAAAGAACTGGCATAGAGCTTCAAACAGAATCTTCCAAGAAGCTAAAGTCTGACACAAGGGAGGATGTTTCTGTTCCTAAAGAAAAGGATAAAGAGTCAGTGAAGAGAGAAAAGGAATTTGAGATTAAAAAGCTAGTTTTAAGATATACTAAAAGAAAATCTTTGGCAAGGAAAGGATTGCAGAAGAAGCCTGAATCTGCAAAGTCTGGCACTGAGGAGGATGTTGAAGCCTACATGGAGGAAAGAGTGGATAATGGGTTCAATTCCACAAGGACCAGCACCTGCAAAGATAGTTAAATGGCAGTTTATCAAGACTAGAAAGAGAGGTGCTTATCAGATCATCAGGGAAGATAACACAGATGTGGTATATGTGAACTTTCCAGGCTTATTGAATGATTTAACAAGAGATGATCTCAAGGAGTTGTATAGGCTGATGATGTTGAAGTATGGAGATAACAGGCCTAAAAAAGAATTTGAAAGGGTTTTATGGGGGGATCTAAAGACTATGTTTGATCCACCATCTGAAGAGGATGCTATTTGGAAGTTGCCACATCAACAACATATACTCAATTGGAGATACTTTCATAGTTGCAGTGTTCATTGTTTGACTGTAGAGGCTGCACACATCTATATGCTGACTGAGGTTAAGTATCCACTAGCACCCAGAGTTTGCAAAGCTATGCTTGAAAAGAAGATTTTGGGAGATAGAAAAGATGAGGTTTGCTATCAAATCTTGAAGTTAATTGAGAAACAAGCTCAACAACAATAAATTTGTAAATGTTTGAAAGAATTTTCAGAGCTGTAGTATATAGATAGAGAGCTGTTTATGTAAAATGGAGTTGAGAAGAGATAATACTTGGTGGAGGTGCTATGCACTAACACAATAAATGGTTATCAGTCCACCATGTCTAACAGACATAAGGACTGGCTAGTCTAGGAGCAAACGACTCTTGGTAAAGGCATTATCAAATCCGTTGATAGCTGATGATTTGCTAAAAATCATATGGTAATTCAACTCACCATGTTTCATGTACTAAGAGTTGAAATGGTTATCAATGTACCATGGTTTATAAACCAAACATTGGCTACTCCAGAGTTAATGGCTAACTGGTAAAGAGACATCAAATCCATTAAATTTTCAATGATTCACCTCTCACAGGAGTTAACACACCTGGAAGTGATGAGAATAGACTGAAACTTTATGATTTAATGTACATATAGTCAATGTTGCTGCTTATTCAAGTGTTGCTGAAAAGATTATACATGTAGCTATGAAGTGTTGGCCATGTTGTTTAAAAGATTTGATGTTGCAAATATCCTTAATGATGATTTCAAGAGTTGCTGATAGAAGTCAAGAACCTGTTTATACAGGAAGATCATCATGTTGCAGTTTAAAAATAATTTCAAAGATAATACTCACAAAATCCTCAGGAAGCTCATAATGAAGATACTCAAAGAAACTTGAAGTTCACAAGTGAAGATCAAGTTAGGGGATGATTGTAAGGAATTATTATAAACGACTAAAGTCTGGTAGTATTAGTGTTAAGTCTGGTTAGACAATAGATTAAGTCTGGCAGGACTAAGTTAAGTCTGCCCAGTCAATATAGTTTAGTACTGGTCTCATATAGTTAAGTCTGTTTATGTAACAGAATAGTGATAATAGTTATCTTAGAGATATCTTAGGAAAGGATATGCATTATCCTTTTACACGTTTGTAAAGCCCATTAGGGTTTCCTTGGTGTATAAAAGGAACCCTACGGCACAATGTTTAGTATGAGATTGAAATAGTATTCTAATAGAGATTAATAGCAAATAGCAAAGTTTTTACATTGTGTTATTATTAGGACTTGTTGTTAAGATTCACGCATTAGCTCATAGTTATTCGTAGTCAGTGTTCTTCTTATTGTTGATTTGGATTTTATTCATGTTAGCTTTGGTCCTACAATAGGTAATACTGATTCCCAAGATTTGGACCTACACGGTTTCCCAGTTAAAGTCTTGCCACATCTTCGAGCTTTTTCCTCTTCGAGCCGAATATACTCTTCTATAGTAATGTCAGGATTGTCCATGTTGACCTGGCTGCAAACACTAGACAAAAAAAACACTATCGCAGAAAAAACAAACAAACAAACTAAAACAATTACAAAAGCAAATTAAACTAAGAATACGAAATTTAAACTAATCTAAATTATGCTAAATCTAAACTAAAAATACTGATAAATAAGAATTAAACAATTTCACTCCCCGACAGCGGCGCCAAAAACTTGATGTGTTATCGTCGTAGGTTGTTATTTTTGTTATCAAGTTTTACTATTTATATTTTGCAGACTTTACCTAAAACAACACTAACGGGCAGTGTACCCGATCAGTTGTAGCTTCGTTGGTAAGTAGGGTGTCGATCACTAAGAGCGAGAACGTTAATACCTAATTCTATCAGTATTTTAGATACCTAACCTAATCCTTATTTATTCTATTCTAAGCTATATCTAAACTAAACCTAAACTAACGCGATAAAAAGGGGATTTTCAGCCTGAGAGACTGGCACGAGTTATGGTTTACTAAAGCAAGGGCGAATGGAAATAACACACACAAGTTGACAATTAGAAGATAGAGAAACGGTCAAGCCTAATGTAAGGAAAATGTACTAACCATATTTAATCTAATATAATGCTGTTTTAAGTTTACAAGTGCAATGATTGTTTATCTCTATAAACATAAACCAAATATTAAATTGTCATAAACATGGCTAATAATTGTAAATAATACAGGATTTAACAAATAAACGTTTAAGGTAACCTAACTAAGTTAATGAATAATACCAACAAATGAACGTATATTGAGAGTATAGAGTTTACAAGAGTTTTTCCTATGGATTGATGGGCGATGCAAGACCTTCGCAGCTCCTCTTTTCTTCTAAAAGCCAAACTTGGTGGTTACTGATTTAATTATCCTTCAATGGCTTCCATCTCTTACACCTAAATTTAGTATTTAGGTTTGTATTATAGTCTTTGAAATTCGAATCGATACGCGTATTGAAGTTAAGTCATACGCGTATTGAGGTTTCTTAATGTAGGAGACCAGTTATAATATTCTCAGAATATTCCTTGAGTTTATCCGTGAATACGGCGTATGATATCTTCTGGATACGGCGTATTGGTCTTTAAATCTTCGTGGTTTTTGTGAAGTTCAGGCGCAGATAAGCCATATCTTCCTTGATGGATACGACGTCTAGACTGTCAGATCAGCAGATTCTTGATTTATTCGTTTAAGCTCCAATATGTGCGCCTTTTAGCTAAACTTCTCCAATTGTTTCATATTTACAGCAAATAACTAATATAAACAATTAAGTACCGATTCATGCATAAATAATGTAAAATGGGCAATAAAGATGGAATAAATGATGCTATGAAATAGACGTTATTTGATGTCATCAGCAAGGAAAAATAAATGCAAGGCAGAGATAAACCCATAGCAAAACAAGCTCAAGGAAAAATGATACACACATATATGCAATAGCAATGCACATGTAAGGCAAACGCAAACACACGTATAAATAAAAAAGTGAATACATATAGAGATCACATAATGGTTATATTCTAGGCCTAATATGCAACCTAGTTCTCTTTACTTGTAGTGGGGATACATTCTGTCACACCCGCAAAACGGGTCGCAACAGAAATAGAGAATCCGAGGGCGTGGCGTCATAAATATCTCAATCGTAAAGCAAAGGGAACGACCACTACATGGACGTTTTCAAAAGTGAACACCGTTTCATAAATATAAAATGATTTAATTCTTACAATACCCAAGTAAAACAAGTTGACAATGCGGAAGCTTTAAAGATGTTTCAAATAACAACGGTATTTAAAAGATAGACAGTAGTTCTTGGAAAAATGCAGCCATAATGTATGTAGACTCCACATAGCACATCAAGAGAAGTCCAAGATAAGCACTTGAGAAAACATGCTTAAAACGTCAACATAAAGTTAGTGAATTCGTAGGTTTAGGTATAACGTAAGTATGGACCACAAAAATTATAAACATGCGATTATCGCAACACATACAATATCACAAAAAGGTTTTACATTGCACTAAGATCATGACACTGAAGCTAGGATAAGTATGTTAGCATTACTAGATGCTACGCAAGGCCGTGCCCTAATGGTTTTTGTCCAACCCAAAGACAAACTGTAAGTCCGGACATGATATACATCTGTTTTTAACTAATTCAGTCGTGTCAAGGAAGGACGATTACCAAACCCGGACGGGGCCTATCAGTCCTAATAGATCTATTTATAACACTCGCGCTTACAACACGTAATTAACGGTTCATGATAACGGGCAATAGTGGTTTAACGGTAACTTAGGCAACACGTAAACATGTAAGAGTAAAGTAAAGTACTTTTGTCTACAGTCTAAAAGAAAGCAATGTTATCACCCTTAAAAGTTGTAATGTATTTGTAAAGTAGTAAAACATGAGGCTACGAACTCACCTTAAGAAAATGGTGAGCGAAAGTAATCAACGAAAGCAATCAACGAAAGAAGAGAGTAGCCAATCGATCCTAACCGCGACCTAAGTAAATGACGCGCTTTAGAAGCAAGAATAAAATATATCGAAACGTCAACTAAAACCTTTATAGAAGTATATATCATCCACTTGTGTTTGTGTCTTAGTTTAATTAATAAAAACGTGTCTTAACAAAAATATAAGATTTTTAGTTAAGTTACGGCATCAATACGAAGATTACTATTTTTGGAAAGTTTCTAACGTCTCCTAAATATATATAACCAATACATTATCATTCGCTAAGGTTTTCAAAACTCAAACGGACTCGAAAACACTCGAAAACCCATTTATTATTTCAATCAGCACCTAACTTAACTATAGTGTCTCAAAAATGATCACATTTTTAACGTGGTATAACTCCTTAGTTTTTAACTTTCAAGCCTTAAGAAAAGTTACTTACTTTGCCAAAAAGTCGTTCCGAACAAGTTTTCTTTTATGTACTTTAGCCGGTTCGGACCCGAAAGGGGTCAAAACACGCGTTCATGAATCTGCTCATAATGTACCCGAAACTGTTTTTTCCGAAAAGTGTACCCTAACTTCATTTGACCATAACTTATTCATTTTAAGTCCGATTTTTGTGTTCTTGTTAATAAAAATAATGCCTAAAAACGTTATTTATATTTTTCGACTCCTCTACGTTTTGAAGATGACAAAATGTAAAAACGTCTACGATAAAAATAAATGTTTACGTGTAATCGTAAATTTCCATTTCGACATAAATCACTTAAGGTATGAATAAACAAATCATTAAACATGATTAGTGATCAAGAAAATGTTTTTTCTTAACCATTACGATTTTTAACCATTACATTTTTACAAAAATAAAAATATACAAAATAAAAACACTATAAAAATCATCTTTATTTATATAGAAATGTTTTATTTTTTTTTATCACATAGTATTCATAGTCATTGTCTCTCATATAGTTGATTTGGATTTATTCAAGTTAGCTATTGGCTTACAAAAGGCTATTCAGATCCAAGACTTAGGACCAACACCGAGTTCAAAAAGAACAAAGTTCAAGTGTTTATAGTTATTGGAAAGCAAGATAGAAGAAAAGAAAGAACCAAAGGTGAAAAAGACCATAAGTACGCCGCACAAATCCTTTTTGCGCCGCATTTCATACCGAGTCAAAGAATTAAAGATAATTAAATGAAGTATGCATTAACTCTCCAAGTATGCCACATAATTTATTTTGTGTGCCGCACATCCAAGCAGCATTTATGATTTTCCCACCGACTTAACAAAAGTACACTGCATAAATATCTTTGTGCGCCACACTTCGACCCCCACTCAGCCTATAAATGAAAGATGAATTTCAAGCCAAATCATTCATCTCTTCATCAAATCATTATCATTCCACTCAATTCCCTCAATCATATTCCACTTCAAAAACAATTGAAGTTAAAGATTGAAGATCAAACCACGAAGAACGAAGAAGAACATCATAATATTTAGGACAAATTACATGTTTTATCCCTATGGTTTACCCAGATTACATGGTTCGTCCCTATTTGATTTTAATTACATAGATAATTCCTAGTTTATCAAACATGTTTCATTGATAGTCCCTATTATGGAAAATAGGGACTATCCGTGTAATACATTTCAAACAAATTTATTACACACTTGGTCCCTATTTTTACCAAATAAGGATCATCAATTCAACTAGTTTGAAAATTAGGGATGATTGGTGTACTTAAAATCGAATAGGGACTAAAAGTGTTATTTGGTATAAACCATATGGACGAAACATGTAATTTATTCTAATTTTAGAAGAAATAAAGGTTGTACTACGATTCTATACTTGTTACGGGTAGAGTTTGATCCATATTCTTACCCGGACATAGTATGTTTATTGTTTATCTACTTAATTTTATTATGAACTTCATAGCCATGAGAGGCTAAATCTCTCATGACTAGTCAGAGAAAATAATATAATGAATAAGCGTTTGGTATAATTACGATCTTGTTAATCTTGAGCTTATGTTAAAATCCTATCGTGTCCAATCTTATTTACTTTGATTATCAACTTTGATTAAATACTCACACCGGTATAGGTTGAAAGACCCGTTGTGAACTATATAGTTTTAAAGATTTGTCTACGATCTTTATCGTTTGTGACGAGAAATCCACTTACGTTATTTGATAAACAAAATAGATTTGATATAATAGTAACTGGATTATTTAAGTGACACATTTGATCGAGTTAACTAAATGTAAGTCTTAAGTTAAACAAGTTAATTTGTGAAAATGTTTTCTGACGAGAAAACCTTTTTTATAAATTAAAGTCCTAAATTTGAAATCGTAACTATCACCATTGCTTATGAGTTATATTAAATTATCCGAGTAGTCATCTTTCTCATTATTGAATTCAGTTTAGTTTAATTTAAGTCTGTTAAAGTTTTTATTTCATCTGATTATTCGAACACTACGCAAATCCCTATGGACGACCTGTTCTTACCTAAAATGATTAGACTACATACGTCGGTTATACTTTTACCCGTGTGTTTCCATCTAATAATCGGTAATTTCAGTCCTATAAATTTAAAGCTTTTGAAACACATCAAAGTTTTTGGTGCCGCTGCCGGGGATTTCAAAGCTGTTCTGTAATAAAACTTTTAAAATAATTTTTAACATTCCTCCTCTTTTTCAAAAAAATCATTGTACAATTTTCTGGAAAACTGACCCAAACAAATTCTCCTTTGGATGCATACACGTGCTTCCAACTCTGAACTTGTCAAACCATTACCTGAACCTGAACGTACTCTGAATCGAAGACTTCGTCGACGAAACATGATAGTTCCATTCAAACAAAGAAACAATCCACCTCAATAGCCGAGAGTTGTCTACGCTCCAATTCTCGACATCAATTACTTCCGACACTTTCTCGTTACCCTTCAAAACCTCAATCCCATGGATGATGAACCCATGTGGGCTGCTGACCGTGTTGTCACTCCGACTACCGGTTCCACAATAACCATTCCTGAAACCGCAAACGAATTTGCCATTAAAGGTAACCACTTGACTCTTGTCAAAGGAAACCAATTCGATGGTAGAATTAAAACCGATCTGCACAAACACATTCACGAATTCCTCAGAATATGTGATATGTTTAAATACAGAGACACCGAGAATAAAGCTGTCCGCCTGATGATGTTTCCCCTATCACTCACTAGAGAAGCAAAAACATGGATGGATGAACTAAACGAAGGAACTATCGAAACGTGGGATGAACTTCGAACCACTTTCATTAGCCGATTCTTTCCCCTAGCTCTTTTCGATCGACTCCTCGAAGAAATCCGAGCCTTTTCTCAACATGAAAACGAATCTCTAACCGATGCTTGGCTTCGTATGAAGGAAATGCTCAGAAATTCCATGGTCACAATCTGTCCAAAGGCAACATCATAAAACTCTTTTATCACGGCCTTAACGAAATTACCCAAGAAGTTTTAAATGCCGCAGCTGGTGGGATTTTTCTCTATAAAACTCCGAATCAAGCTTATCAACTTCTTGAAGACAAAGTCTTACTCAAGCTCGATTGGGTTAAAAACCAAAAAACAAAACCATCTCTTAAGAAAACTGTTGCTTTCACTAATGAAGGTAGCAGTAATTCTGACACTGACAAAATTATGGCCCGAATGGATGCCATGACCATGAAAATAGATGCTCAATATAAAGAATTTCAATCTCGTTCAAAACAACTAAACCCTGATCATAATGATGATGACATACCTATATCCCGTGAAGAAGAAGGAAAATTCATGCAAACCTTCTGTCGTACTCGTTTTTACAATGATTACCGCGACCGTGATTCAAACCGCGATAATAGGCGTTCAAGCGGAAGAAACGATTACAACCGAGACAACTATCAATCTAACTCTGATGATAAACCTGACCTTTAAAAACAACTAAGTGACTTCTCTGAGGAATTTTATGGATCTCAAAAACAAACTCGAAACAACAACCAAAAATCATCAAGCCTCGATCCAAAATCTCGAAGCTAAATTCGACAGATTTGCTGACAAGCAATCTGGTCGACCTTCTGGATCTCTTCCTAGTAACACTCAACCTAACCCAAAAGGGAGCTCATCTAAACGTTATCAACCACCACAAGCTCAAAACAAACATGTAAATGCCGTATTTACACGAAGTGGTAAAACCTATGACCCACCAGTCAACCCAAATGATCAACCTAATGATTCTGAAACTCCTATCAACTTTGATACTGATGATGAAGATGATGAACCTACACCTCAGCCCAAACCTAAAGAACCAAAACCAGTCAAAGAAACACCGATACCCAAACCGTACAAACCAAAAATCCCAAATCCTCAACGCCTCAGAAAAGAGAAAATGGAAGATCAATATGGAAAATTCCTCGACATGATTCGAGCCGTTCGAATCGACGTACCTCTTGCAGATGTTTTAGCGGAATGCCCAACTATGGAAAATTTCTCAAGGAACTCGTTAGTAACAAACACAAAATCAAACAAATTTTAGCCGCTTTCCTAAGCGATGAAAGTTCCGACATACTTCAAAACAAAGTTTCACCAAAACTTGGAGACCCTGGAAGTTTTCTCATTCCATGTAACTTCAACAAAGCTTTCTCATGTAATGCTCTAGCCGACCTTGGTGCTAGCATCAATCTCATGTCGTATTCCTTATACGCAATGTTATCTCTCGAAACTCTCAAACCTACTAAAATGAGCGTAAGATTAGCCGACCGATCATTCCAGTACCCTGTTGGAATAGCTGAAAGTATGCTCGTTGAAGTTGGTAAATTCACCTTCCTTGCTGATTTTGTTATTCTCGAAATGGAAGAAGACAGTAAAGTTCCCTTTATCTTAGGAAAACCTTTTCTTCACACTGCCGATGCAGTAATTCGAGTTAAACAGAAGCAACTCAATCTCGAAGTTGGAACTGAACGAATGATCTTTAACATCGATTCTGCGATGAAACATTCTTACTCAAACGATGATACATGTTTCAGTATCGATGTCATCGACGAAATCTTAAAAGAAGGTTTCGATGCTCTTCTCGATGAAGGTAGTGAAATCCTCCATTCCATCGAAGGAACCATCCTCGAAGAAAAACTTTTTGCTGAATTCAATGAATTCATGGCAATGACTGCCGATGAAAACTTTGAATCCGAATCTGACACCGAAGAACCACCATTTGAAAAAATCACCTTTAACACCCATTATAAGATCAAAACATCTCTTGAAGAACCTCCTACGGATCTTGAACTCAAACCTCTTCCTGATAACCTGGAATATGCATTCTTGGAAGAACCCTATTTTCTTCTGGTGATCATATCATCTCAGCTCTCTGAACAACAAAAATAAATTAGTTTTTGTCCTTAAAAGACACAAGCAAGCCTTTGCTTGGTAAACCACAGACATTCCTGGGATTTGCCCATATTTCTGTAAATAAAAAATTCAACTCTTGAAGACAAAAAAAACAGTTGTTCAAAAACAAAGAAGATTGAATCCAAACATGCAAGAAGTTATGAAGAAAGAAATTGTTAAACTCCTCGATACAGGTATCATTTATCCAATCGCCGATAGCCCTTGGGTAAGTCACATTCACTGTGTACCCAAGAAAGGTGGTATCACAGTTGTTACCAACAAAAAAGATGAACTCGTTCCAACAAGAACTGTTACAGGTTGGTGAGTATGCATCGATTATTGTAAACTCAATGAAGCAACCGCAAAGGACCACTTTCCTTTGCCATTCATGGATCAAATGTTAGAAAGACTCGCAGAAAATAAATACTTATGTTTCCTCGATGGTTTTTTTGGATACTTTCAAATATCAATCGATCCTATGGACCAAGAAAAAACAACGTTCACATGTCCTTTTGGTACATACGCTTATAGAAGAATGCCTTTCGGTTTATGTAATGCTCCAGCTACTTTCCAAAGGTGCATGCTGGCTATCTTTCATGACATGATCGAAGAATGCGTTGAAGTATTCATGGACGATTTCTCCGTCTTTGGAAACTCTTTTGATAACTGTCTAAACAATCTAGATAAAATGCTTCAACGTTGCAAAGATGCACATCTTGTCCTTAACTGGGAAAAATGTCACTTCATGGTAAAAGAAGGAATTGTGCTTGGACACAAGGTATCCGAAGCAGGTCTCGAAGTCGACAAAGCAAAGATCGACGTAATCTCCAAACTTCCACCCCCACTAATATCAAAGGTATTAGAAGTTTTCTAGGACATGCAGGTTACTACCGAAGATTCATTAAAGATTTCTCAAAAATCGCCCATCCTCTCACCAAGTTGCTTGAAAAAGATACTCCAATCGAATTCAATGACGAATGTCACAACGCATTCAAATTGTTAAAAGAAAAGCTCACATGTGCTCCTATGATTGTAAGCCCAAACTGGAACCTTCTGTTTGAACTCATATGTGATGCAAGTGATTTCGCAGTCAGAGCAATCTTAGGTCAAAAAGATGATAAAAACTTTCACCCAATATACTTTGCAAGCATAACTCTCAATGCAGCTCAACAGAACTATACAATCACTAAAAAAGAACTTATAGATGTAGTATTTGCATTTGACAAATTTCGATCCTATATGGTATTATCAAAGACGATCGTGCACACTGATCACTCAGCTCTTAGGCACCTATTCAAGATTCAAGATGCCAAGCCATGCCTTATTCGTTGGATACTGCTCTTACAAGAATTTGATATCGAAATTAAAGACAGAAAAGGTACATAAAATGTTACCACTGACCACTTATCTCGGATTGAAAATGATGAAACAAGTGATGACAGTGAAGTCGATGATAACTTTCATGGAGAAACTCTCATGAAAATAGACACTAGAGACGAACCATGGTTCGCAGACTTTGCAAACTATTTGGTAAGTGATATCATACCTAAAGGAATGACGTACCAACAAAACAACAAAGTTTTCTCAGACCTGAAACACAACTTCTAGGAGAAAACCTACCTCTTCAAAGTATGTTTTGACGTTGTATCTTTAGACCAGAAACCCAAACCATTTTAGATCAATGTCATCACGGACCCACCAGTAGACATTATGGGCCAAATACAACTGTTAAAAAAGTCTTAGACTCAGGCTTTTACTGGCCAACCATCATCAAAGAAGCTCATACTCAAGTTCGCCTTTGCGAAGCATGTCAAAAGACAGGAAATATTTCAAAACATGATGAGATTCCCGTAAACAGCATTCAAGTATGCGAAATTTTTGACATATGAGGTATCGATTTCATGGGACCTTTTCCGAAGTCATACAAATTCGAATACATCTTAGTCGCTATCGATTATAATGTATCTAAAGTGGGGGCCAAATGCCACACAACGCTCTAAAAAACTAAACTAAAAACTAAAATCTCTACCAAAAACAATGCAAGAGTCCGTTACTTTATTTCTAAAGAAACTAAATCTGTAATTCTCTGTCTTTTCTCCTTTATCTTTTTTTTCCCCAGAATGCCCCCAAAGCTCGTATAAGTGACCCGATATGGAACAGATATGGAGTTAACTCCACCATTCCTCTAGCATCATACCAATCTTTTCAGAATGCCCAAAGCTCGTATAAGTGACCGAGGAAAAGATATGGAGTTAACCACCGATTCTCTACATCATACCACCCTCAAACAAGTGGTCAAGTCGAAAACACAAACAGAGCCCTTAAAAGAATTCTTGAAAAAACTGTTAAAGATAATCCTGCCATCTGGTCAAGAAAACTTGATGATGCTCTGTGGGCTTTTCGTACTGATTTCAAAACACCAACTGGTACAACACCATACAAGCTCGTATACGGTAAAAACTACCACCTCTCGTTTGAAATTGAACACCGTGCATACTAGGCCCTAAAAAACTATAACCCATATCTCATCGCTGCTGGTGAGAAACGAATGTTCTAATTACACGAGTTAGACGAATTAAGACATCAAGCCTATGAAAACTCTCGTCTATACAAGGCAAGAACCAAAGTTTGGCATGACAGGAAACTCAAGATGAGAAAAGAATTCAAACATGGAAATAAAATGCTACTCTTTTATTCAAAATATAAATTCAAACAATCGAAACTCAGATCTCGTTGGCTAGGACCATACGTAATAAAACACCAATATCCATCTGGATATGTTAAATTATATGGAAAAGATGGAAAAACATTCATTGTTAACGGCCGTCGACTGAAGCTATATCATGAAGAAGAAGATTACAATGACAAAAGGGAAGCAGTCACTCCCTTCTTTCCGAAAGAATGAACTCCAGAAGCAGGAGTCTAGCTAACGACTCTCTTAAAAATTAATCGCTTCTCGAGAGGCAACCCGTGCTTTATTTAAGTGTAGAGGAGTCCCTCCTCCATTCCACTCTACTCATCTACTCTATTTTTATTTTCTAAAAAAATCAAAAATATTTTCTTTTTGTGTGCTTTTGTATGTTTTCTCTTTTGCAGGTAATATAGCTTAAGCCTGGAAAATTATGACGTATGCTCAAGGATAGCTCTTTTGCAGCTACATTTCTCTCTACCCCGAGAAGTAACGTTTTCCCTTAATTTTCCTTATTTTCTAGTTTATTAGTTATCACATTGAGGGCAATGTTCAACTTAAGTGTGGAGGGGGAGCCAAATAGGAAAAATTAATCATATCCCTCCATGTTTGCCCTGCAAAATTTTTCAACTCATATTTTATGGAAATTTTAAAAAATATATATGCTTTTCTTTTAAATATAAAATATGGTCTTAGTAAGGCAAGTCCAACCGGATTAACACTATAACTAGCACAAAACCAGTCCACTAAATTGTGAGAATTTAAAGCCTTAGAAGAATTTGGGTACCCACCTTTGGTACCTAAGATAATTGATGCCTTTACCTTGTTCGAGTTAAGGTTTGAATGCAATTTCAAGTGTCTCATCCGTCGTTACGGCT
>BQNB010000427.1:115430-174898 GCA_026074375.1 Tanacetum coccineum | reverse complement strand
AAAAAAAAACCTGCACAAAATACAAAAAAAAAAAATTAACGTCCGGCATCAACCCGCAAGCAATCATGCTTAACACATATTTACCCAAAAAAAAAAACGATCGAACGCTAAGTAAAAAAAACAAAGACAAAAAAAAAATTATTATTCGGGAAAAAAATAGCTCCGCCGTAACGCGCGAGTTCTTATACTTGAGCACACCAATAAAAAATAACCCGCCCTGCAGCATCGCACAGGTACTTTGGCTTGTTTGTTTAAAAGTTTCAAAAAAACAATAAAGAAAAAACCAACCTATTGTGTTATCCATAGAAATGGCACAAAGAAGTTGGTCTGGTCGGGTCGGAGGTCTAGAAAGGTTTAGATCTATATGATCTTTTAGAAACATGGGTTTAAATGAGGTGGGCCTAGTTGCGTTGATGGTGTTTTGTTATTTTTGTAGAAAGTATTTTTTTAGTAAAATATGAAAAAAGCAAAGAAAAAAAACATTTTGACCGACTACCACCTTTCTAGAGAATATAGATTTTAGAGTAAACTACACCGTTCGTCTTTGTGGTTTGCGTTGACCGCAGCCTATAGTCATTTGACCGAAAAAATGCGCCATCCGTCCTTAAGTGGAAAACGTTATGCGTCGTTGATCCCTCTCTTTAACAACCTTCACTAACCTTCGTTAAATCTCTCATGTGCCTCGCACATGAAGGTATAATTGTCATTTACCCTCTACTTCATCTCTTTATTATAATATCACTAATAATAATAATAATAAGAATAATAATAATAAATCTCAACTAACTCTTCACCAACACCTACTTCTTATCTTCTCCTTCGATTATTCCATTACTAACTCCTCCGTTACTCCATAAGTTATCTTATTTCTTTAGTAGAAACATATTATCGAATTATATCCAACTCATAATTTTATAAACATTCATTAAATAGAAAAAAACGGAGGGTTACTGCTTTCCACTCCCTAGATCCATTGACGTGCACAATTTCCTAGGCACCTCCATTACTTCAAATCTTCTTTAAAATATACAATTACTCCATAACAGATTTGGGCGTTTGGTCAGGGTTTAATGAGGCGTTTAGTTCGGATACTTTGCTAAGTGATTTGGGTATGGAGATTTAGGCGTGGTCTGTGAAAATGAATACCTTTTTTGTGATGTTTGTTTTGGGTTTATTTTAGTTTTGATATATCTTAAGAGTTTTTTTTAGAGATTTGGAAAAGAATTGGAACAGTTTTGTGTTTTAATATGGTTAATGGGTTGTTGTAATGGGGAAGATGATAACCAATAAGGATGACGGTGGTGGTGGTTGTGGTGGCGGCGGTAGACCTACATCTATGATGAAACGAAGATAGGATTAGTTGTTTTTAGAGAGAGAAGCAGGAATGCACTAGTTAACTAGACACATCCGTCATAGATATTTACCCAACTAGACATGTTTAACTAATACATCATCATGTTTCACCTTAACAAATGGGGTTTCAACTCTTGGACATGCCTAAGACAAATGGTATGCACGTGCATACTTTTCGAAAATCATCCTTTTTTAGATAAAACTGATAGGTTAATACAAAGTGCATACCATCTTTAAAACTTGACGTTTATTACAAATTTGGTGCACACCGGCATAAAAATTGACGAACTAACATATCTTTTGAAAATAGTTCTGAAAATGCATACCTTATATCTGATGTCTAAATACACCAATTTTAAATTGGCAATTTCTGTTTTCAACGTGGCCAGTACTTGTTCACCAAATGCCTTAGTCGTAAGGTTTTTAGTGGTCTTAACTTGAACAAGGAAAAGCACATCCTCGTAAGATCAAGATCGCCACGACACGGATACAAGAATAAGGAAAGAAGGGAGAGCACCGTGTTCAAGAGACTCGGAGGCAGAGGACGGAGTACCTCCGTGCATTCCGATAGCCGTCAGGAAAGCTCAAGGTATACGGAAAATTACTTTGAAAGTGAAGATAGTGAAGGCGGGCATTGGAAGTCTAAATTACAAAGGAAAAAATCCAGTGTTGAAGGTGATGATCTCTCCCAACCTTGGGTATGTGCCGAGACTGATCCGTTCACGTCTCGAATCCGTTACTTCGACTTCCCAAAAACACGAATGCCAAGTCTTGTGAAAACATATAATGGAAGTGAAGATCCTGAAGATCACTTGAAAATCTTCCAGGCAGCTGCAAAAACAGAAAGATGGGCCATGCCAACATGGTGTCACATGTTTAATTCCACGCTCATCGGAAACGCCCGAGTATGGTTTGACGATCTTCCGCCAGAATCAATAGACAGTTACAATGACTTAAGAGAAGCATTCCTAAAAAACTACCTCTAACAGAAAAAGTGCATCAGAGATCTCATAGTGCTCCACAACATCAAGCAAAGAGACGGAGAGTCCACAGAAGACTTCATACAAAGGTATAAGTCGGGAAGTGGAAATGTTAAAGGAGCACCGTAGTGCATGAGAATCTTCGGATTTGTACACAGAATCATAAATCCTGAGCTCATCAAAAGATTTCACAAGAAAATTCCAAAAACAGTGGACAAAATGATGCAGGTTGCCACGTCTTTTCTTCAAGGACAAGAAGCAGCCTCAAATCAAGAAAGGAAGAAAGCTCCTCAGGCCTGGAGACACCAGGAAGGGGGTCATAGGCAGAATTTCAAAAAAGGGGGGGGCTTCCGCAGCCAACATAAGACGGAGAAAAGACAAGACAGGTTCACTCTTCTCACGAAAACTCCGAAGGAAATTCTGGCCTTGGAAAAAGGAAAATTCAAGACCCCACCTCCAATGACAACCCCGGTTGAAAAGAGAAACGCAAACAAGTTTTGCGAATTTCACGGAGAAGTGGGGCACAATACAGATGAATGCAACCATCTAAGGAAACAAATTGAGGATATGCTCAAAGCCGGGAAACTGTCGCATATAATCCGGGAGCTGAAGCAAAACAGCGGAAAAGAACAGCCAAAAAAGAAAGGTGAGACCTCCGGAAAAGAGAAGCCTCAGGCAATTTTAATGATCCAGTCACGGCAAAATGCAGTAAGACAGAAGATAACTCAAAGTTTCGCACCCGACCTCGAAATATCATTCCCATCCCTGGGGAATGATGAGGGAACAGAAGGTCCCCTAATAATAGAAGCAGAGGTTGGAGGGCACCAAGTGCACCGCATGTGTATTGACGGAGGGTCATCATTTGAAATACTCTATGAGCACTGTTTTAATCGACTCCGTCCGGAAATAAGAAACCAAATGGTCCCGGCCACAACTTCGCTAGTAGGATTCAGCGGTGAAATAAAATGGCCATTAGGACAAATAACACTCTTGGTGAAAGTCGGGGATGACGAGCATTCAACATCAGCATGGATGGACTTCATGGTTGTGAGATCAACGTCTCCGTTTAATGGAATCATTGGAAGACCGGGGTTGCGGAAAATGAAAGCAGTCCCATCAACAACGCACGGAATGATAAAGTTCCCGGTTATGGGAGGAACACTTACGCTGAGAAGCAGTAAAATCATTCCCATTGAATGTGCGATGATCTCCGGACCAGAAGACCAACCCCCTACGGTGAACAAAGTAAAAGAGGAAAGGATTAAAGTGGCAATCAATCCGGAACATCCGGAACAGACAGTAATGATTGGTTCTAACCTCACGGAGAAAACCAGAAGTAAGCTGTGCAACCTACTTCAGCGCAGTTTGGATATATTCGCCTGGACCCCAACGGATATGACGGGTGTTCCAAGACAGATAGCGGAGCATAAGTTAAATGTGCGGAAAGGTTGTCCGCCGGTTAGGCAAAAGAAAAGAGGCCAAGCTGCAGAGAGGAACGTAGCAATAAATGACGAAGTTAGTAAATTGGTGACGGCTGGGATAATGCGAGAAGTTCACTATCATGATTGGCTTTCCAACCCGGTGATGGTAAAGAAGAGTGACAACAGTTGGAGAATGTGTGTTGATTTTAAAGACCTCAATAAGGCATGTCCCAAGGACGGTTACCCTCTGCCGGAAATAGACTGGAAGGTCGAATCTTTATGTGGATTCCCCTTCAAAAGCTTCCTGGACGCATACAAGGGGTATCACCAAATACAGATGGCAGAGGAAGATGAGGAAAAGACCGCGTTCATTACAAACCAAGGCATTTTTTGCTACACAAAAATGCCTTTCGGCCTAAGGAACGCTGGTGCAACTTATCAGTGGCTAGTGGACAAAACATTCCACGGGCAGATCGGTCGAAACCTCGAAGTCGTCCGGGACATTAAAGAAACATTTAAGACACTCAAAAAAATCAACATGAAACTGAACCCAAAAAAGTGCACCTTTGGAGTTGAGGAAGGAATGTTCTTGGGATACCAGGTCAATACTAAAGGCATTAAGATTTGCCCAGACAAGGTAGACGCCGTATTAAGCCTTCAATCACCAAAATGCTTGAAAGACGTGCAGAAGTTAAATGGAAAATTGGCAAGCTTAAACAGGTTCTTAGCAAAGTCAGCGGAGAAATCACTACCATTTTTCAAAACTTTGAAAAAATGCACAAAAAAGAGTGACTTTCTATGGACGGAAGAAGCGGAAGTTGCATTCAAACAAATGAAGGAACATATAGCAAAGTTACCTATGCTCACTGCTCCAGAAGAACAAGAGGAACTCATTGTCTACCTGGCAGCATCCAAAGAAGCAGTGAGCGCCGTACTGATGACGGAAAGGGAGGCCGGGCAGATGCCAATCTACTTTGTAAGCCGGGCGCTAAGGGGCCCGGAAATAAACTACACCGCCATGGAAAAATTAGTACTGGCATTAGTACATGCAAGCAAAAGGCTAAGAAGATATTTCCAAGCTCACCCTATCACAGTAATAACAGATCAACCCATCAAAAACATACTATCAAATCCGGAGGTCGCTGGTCGGATGCAAAAGTGGAGCATACAGTTAGGGGAGTTTGGTATACATTATAGGCCAAGAGTATCTGTGAAAGGGCAAGTATTAGCAGATTTTATTGTGGAAAGACCAGAGGAGGAAGGACAGGTCGACCCCGCAAGAGAAGAAGAGCCGCTCCCGGCACGGTGGACCTTGTTCACGGACGGGTCATCTTGCGTTGACGGATGCGGAGCAGGGGTGATACTCACGGATCCGAAAGGAGTAGAGTTCACATACGCTTTGAGATTTCAGTTTGAAACAACTAACAACGAAGCAGAATACGAAGCATTGATAGCGGGATTGCGAATAGCAGAAAAAATAGGTGTCGAAAACCTCGAAGTGAATGTAGACTCAAAACTGGTAGCAAACCAAGTAAATGGGACTTACATCGCGAAAGAAACAGACATGATCAAATACTTAGAAAAGGTAAAAGCACTGACTAATACCTTCCGTGCGTTCTCAATAAAACAAGTCCCAAGAAGCAAGAACAAAAAGGCAGATGCATTAAGCAAAATGGCGTCCACCAGTTTTGCACATCTCAGCAAACAAGTGTTGGTGGAGGAACTGAAAGAAAAATCCGTAAACGAAAGAGAGGTGCTCGCCGTCGTAGAGGAAGAAGGGGATACCTGGATGACCCCAATTCATGAATACCTCACGGATGAAACTTTACCAGCAGAAAGGAAAAAGGCAAGGGCAATAAAGCGTAAATCACAACGTTTCGCCATTATCAACGGAATACTTTACAAAAAATCCTTTTTAGGCCCATGGCTTCGATGTGTAGGACCTTCACAAGCAAACTATGTCTTGCGAGAAATACACGAAGGCTCGTGTAGCATGCATGCGGGCACACGATCCGTCGTTGCCAAAGCTTTGAGGACCGGTTATTACTGGCCGACAATGCACAAGGACGCAAGGGCGCTTATAAAAGCATGTCAGGAATGCCAAGTACACAAACCCGTCCCAAGAAATCCGCAGGAAAAATTGAATCCGATCACATCTCCGTGGCCATTTTACAAATGGGGTATTGACATAGCTGGGCCTTTCCCGGAAGGACCCGGCAAAGTCAAATTTCTAATAGTGGCTATGGATTACTTTACCAAGTGGGTAGAAGCAAAACCAGTAGCAACTATCACGGGAAACCAGGTCAAGAAATTCGTATGGGAGAACATAGTATGCAGATTTGGCCTTCCAGGAGAAATCATATCTGATAATGGAAAACAATTTCGAGATAACCCCTTCAAGGATTGGTGTGAAAAATTGTGCATTCAACAACATTTTGCTTCCGTAAAACATCCTCAGACGAATGGACTGGTTGAAAGAGCAAACAGAAGCCTAGGGGAAGGAATAAAAGCAAGATTAGGCAAAGAAAACAAAAACTGGTTGGAAGAAATCTCTCACGTACTTTGGGCACACCGTACCATGATCAAATCCAGTAATGGGGACACTCCGTTCTCATTGACTTATGGAACGGAAGCTGTCATCCCAGCGGAAATTGGAATGCCCACATTCAGGACAGCAGAAGTGGACGTTGCCGAAAATGATGAAGCATTGGGAATCAATTTAGATCTGATAGAAGAAAAGCGAGAGCAAGCGGCAATAAGGGAGGCAAAAAGCAAGAGGCAAATGGAAAAATACTACAACAACAAAGTTAGAAATACAAGCTTCAAGCCAGGAGACCTAGTGTACCGGAACAACGAAGCAAGCCGCGTGGAAGATACCGGAAAGTTAGGACCCAAGTGGGAAGGGCCGTACGAAGTCACAGAAGCACTCGGGAAGGGATCATACAAATTAAAAGATTGCAACGGAAAAGAAGTACCGAGAACCTGGAACGTGTGCAACCTCAAGAAGTGTTATATATACAAAGTGTAAGCAGCCTAACCATACGGACTCCGTGATGGGAAGAACATTTTTACTTTATTCCGTGTAGTAGTTTTTAAATATTGTGTAATAGGATTTTAATTTTAATGAAAAAAGTGAAGATTAGCTACCTTCACAAGATTTGTTTGAAAAATTCTATCTTATTACTTTGCAAAGTCATTTATTGTGATTAAGCCGCGCACACACGGAGCACGTCTCCATTAATGTTATTCCGTATAACAAAAGGATGAGTAACCTCACAATTAGCTCAAAGTACGTAAGAGGTATTGCAAACCCAGTACCGGGAGAATACCCCACAAAATATCCAAACAAGACTATCCTACTAAAAGTATCACACGTGATATAAAAAGATAGCAACAACATTTATATATAACAGATATGTCCAAAAAGTGTTGTAAAATTGGTTACATGCAAAATACCGCAACAAAAAGGCCACATACGGCCGCGGTATGAAAAACACCATAACAAGCCAAACTATAAGTAGCCATGGTATTTTAATTACAAGAAAAACCGCAAGGTCACATGCGACCGCGGGGGGAAAAACAAATACACTCATAAAACAGCATCCCTAGCTTCATCATCCAATTGGGAAAACGTAAGGCCACCTCTGGCTGAAGCATCGATCTTTCCTTCACTTTCCGACCCTAGGGTAGCGTTCTCCGGAACCACATCCGCTAAATCAGGATTATCGTAATCTTCTACGGAAACAGAAGGATCAGTATGAGGAACAATGACCACAGTAGATAACACATTGGTAGCGGGAACCTCAACAGGCGGTTCAATCAAAGCCTCAGCGGATAAAGGATCATCGATGGACACAAATACGTCTTTCAAAAAGGGGAGACGTTCAATAAGATTTCTTTCCATTTTCTCCACTCGTCCACGGCAAATATCCAAAGCAACGGACAAGGCTTGGCTCCCAATAACGACCCTATCCTGCTTATGATGAACGGGAACCATTAGCTGACTCACATCGGGTTGAAGATCAGTCATACCTAAGGTCTCAGCCACGGCATCGTCCAAACGGAGAAGATCCATAATATCCCACGTGCTGGCATCCTTCTTGTTGGAAAGCTCCTGAAGAAGCGGAAAGTTCAGGTCGCGGAGATCACGGATAGCAGAATTAAAATCAGCCTCTGCGGAGGGAATATAGGCTTCAAGATCAGTTAAGCATCTGCCAGCTTGTCCGTGCTCAATCCCAGCGGCTAGGCCCTCCTGCATTCCTTTCTCTATAGCACGGCCAAAAGCATGTCCAAGAGCCTCCATGTACTCAGTTGAATTAAGACACTTAACCACAAGAAGCTTCATCCCATGAGTTAGTAACCATCTTCGCCCCGCAACGACGTTGAGGAGGTGCGGATGGAAACTTTCTTGAAAGCGCATACAACACCGGGTGAAATCAGCATCAATCTCGGCTAACCTAGTCCTGAGGGGCCTCATAAGGTTATCTTGAAATTCCTCTAACTGTTTCAAGCTCCCCTCATACGTCTCCAGCTTCTCACGGAGATCCGTGGAAGAAATCTCCAGCTCATGCACCTAAAAAATACATGTGTGTATATATGAGGAAAGGAAAACACAAAATTATGAAGAAAACAGTTAAGGACGGAAAATTATACCTGATTAACAAGACTTTGGTTCTGGGACTTCAAGGAAGAAGAAGATGCTCCTAAGTCAGAAAGCTCATGATCCTTTTCAGCAATAGTAGATTCAAGGCCCGTCACTTTTAACTTTAAAGAATCACATTCTTGCTCAAGAAGGACGTTGTGTTCCTTGGTGGAAGCAACTTCGCCTCGAAGTGAGTTCTCGGTGGCCTCAAGACCAGAAACCTGAGCACGGAGTTGGGCTACTTCCACGGACTCCTCCTTTGCCTTAAGCAATTGAGACTTCAAGTCTTCAATCTCCTTGTCTTTCGCCTCCAACAAAATATCTTTCTCCTCCGCAAGAGATCTCCATTTCCTCTTCTCCAAAATATTATACTCCGCACGCATCCTCACCTCGGAGCTCAAACTCAAATTGCGTGCGGCTGATACATTGAACTCAGTAAATAATTGCTCATGCTCCATTCCGCGAACAGTTTTGAAGAAAGCAGGAGGAGTGAAGTGATCAATCATATTGGCACACAAACGCCCATCATTAAGCTCAAAACCCTTGGTCACCGTCCACTCAGGAACATAGATTTCCTCCGAGCCAGCACCTATAGCCTCTTCCGCACGAATGCTCCCGGCATCAAAGCCACTACCTGACCTCCCTGTAAAAAGACTAAGAGTACGATCCGTCTTCTCAGATGAGCTTGAAGAACCAAAAACGGACGGATGCGGTGCACTCTTATCTTTGCTAACATCAGCAGGAATAGCAACTGTGGTAGCAACAGTAGCAACAGTGGTAGCCTCAGTCATAACCGGAGCAGCAGACCTGACAAGAGAATCAACTTCAGGATCCGCAGATTTAGCGCCTGAGTGATGAGAAGAATCAGAAAGGACTACGAACCTTGCGGAGGGACCTATAGTTCGCAAGGAAGGGCCAGTCACGGAGTCAGTACTATCTCCGCCCTCCTCTAAAGGTGAAGCTGTCACGGAGGAAGTAATAAAGGGTAAGGTAGGAAGAGTTGGGACACCCTGTTCTACCGTTAATCAAGAATCTTGGAGCAACCTATTAAGAACACTAGGAGACTTACCTCCAGTAGCGGAACCACCAGTAGTCCCATAATCGGACCTTAATCTTTTGGGTGGATGGGAAGCGGCAGGCAGTCCCTCACTATCATAGGTTACTCTCTTTTTCTTTGAACGCTTGGGCCTAGGAATTTCAGCTTCAACAGGCTCAGTGACAGGCACGGTTGGCTCAACATTATCCTGACGAGCAACGGAATCAAACCCCTGATCTCCACCATCACCAACACTTGCATCTCCAACAAATTCCCTGTCCACACTAGCCGACAACTCTCCGGAGGAACGAACCACAGAGGTCGGAAGTAGGGTCATGGTGCGATGTTTGGCCACGGTGACAATAGGTCTTTCATTTTTAGGTTTGGCTCTTTCAAAAATCCTCACCTTGCGGGGATCAGCTGTACGGATAAAAGCATTCAAATCCATCTCTGCAAAAGACAACAGGGAAAAAGGATATTGTAATGTTCATACATATATGTGCTTTTTAAACCGTTTTAGTCATCATTCATATAAATTATATTAGACGAGTACTCGTGCATAAGGACGATGTAAAGGTTGTTTTAAATAACTAGCTGATCTTCAAACTATGTGATATAAGTGACATGTGCCTCTTTGTTCGTTCATAATTGAATTCTATAACAGAAAGATGAAATTCGCATAAACAACGATATAATGTGGTTTTCGAGCTGTAATAAGAGAAAGGAGTGGAAGAAACAACATATCAAAAATGTTGAAAAAGATCTACGAGAAACAGTGAATCATGAATTACCGATGACGTCAATTCCAAGACCTGATGACGGTTTCTTATGTTTGACAACAAAAAGAGACTGGTATGGCAGACAAACATCACCTGTAAGCTAGCTGCTTAATTGATCTCAATTTCGCTTAATTCATTATGATTTTAGATTGAATGCGTAAGTTTGTTTTTCTTGCAGATTGATGTAGGTACCGACAAGAAACGTTGCCACAATAGGCTCAACAAAGGGAGGATGGACTTGGAATATTCGAAACAGGTTCACGCAGAACTTCTATTACCAAAAAAGCCAATTGATGGTGGTGCACAAGAGCTTAACTGTGTGGTACTTACCGATAAGCCGTAGACAAATTTTGTTTTTCCTTACCCTCATCATAGTTTTTAACAAACCGTTTATTTCATCTTTATGTTGAAAGATGGAGAGTCTCGTACACAGGATCCAACATGGCAACAATAAACGGGCAGAGGAAGCAAAATTATATCATGAAATTAAAAATCTCAACGCTTCAATAGAAATATACACAGAGCCAACAGCTGTTAATGAAACTTGGAGGAGAAATTGGCCATGGAGACCAGCCCTTCCCAAAGGATACAAACAACAGCAATTGGAGGTAATTGCATCAGTTCCTCAACGATACAAGATTTTCTTTAAAGTTCATCACTTGTTGGTCCATCGTATTATATATTACTAGTCAATTAATCCATGTTTATATACTACTCCATCGTACTAGATTGTGTTAAACGAACTAGAGAAAGCTCGTAGTATTAGAAGGGGCCAACTTAATCTAAAGTTGGATCTTTTGAAAAAGAATATCAAATGTATGGAGCGGGAACTTGAAGAAATTTCTTCATTGAGGAAATAAAGCCTATAAATGTGCTTATAAACATGGAGGTCAACAAAATGAGGTGGTATGTCATCTGCTCTAAAATAGTTTTCATATGTAACATATCTAGTGGATAACTGATCTTTGTTGTATATATTCAGAAATCAAGTTATACCGAGTACCAATCGCTCATGAAATATGTGAAAGAACTAGCACGAAGAGGGGATACTCATGAACTGATGAAAATTTGTCATAGGCAACTTTTTGAAGGTTGCAGCAAATTCTGAGTTTTAATCACCAAATTAAATAAGCTTTTACATGTATGTTGTTTAGTGCTTTTCATTGTAATTCCGCTAAATATTACTGTGCTTTTGATTGATTGTTCCTTGTTCTCTTTTGAAAATCGAACATGATTTTATTACTAGGTGAGCATTGCAACAAGTGCAAACAACACATAGCTAATGATACCTCAGCATTAATATTAACATATCACTCTATTAATGAGACATCCTTGCGGATTTATGAATGAGAGTTACATTATACTTTGGTTCGACAATTTTATGTTTAACCTCAGTATGACATCATCAAGTGAATTCAAAAGTTTATGTATTTTGTTATTGAATATTTTCAAGATCTATTATAACACCCCGTGTTTTAGGGTCATTTACGTCGTCAATAAATGCACTAATTATTTTTAGTGTTGTACGAGTTTACTTTTAAATCGTAAACGTTAAGCTAAATCGCGTAAGCTAAAAATTAGCGTTCAATGTAAATGGGCATCAAACAATTTAACGTTTACATCAATCAAGTATTAAATAGTTATTTTGAGAATAATTATGGTCTTTGTTCATTTTATTTTTATCGGATACGTAAAGTGTATACGTTTCGCGATAAATTAAGTTTAGGCATACCCGGAACCACCAAAATAAATAGGAATTGAATAATTTTAAGGACAATTTGTTATCTAGAAAACAGGGGGGGGGGACTAAAACAATGACTATAGTGGACTAATACTGTTGATTGATACTCATCTTTCTGATTTAGGCATCCATATCTTTTTGGTCCTAAGAGGCTTTTGTGTCCAGTTTAGTATCCTGATGGACAATCTCTTGCTATCCACCATTCCCATCGAGACCGGATATGTATTCTTATACAATCTCATATGTAACTCTTGATTTCTGAATAGTGGTATAGATCATCTGTTTTTCTTATGTTTTGTGCAATAGAATTTGTTCGGCTTTTATCTTGGGTTTTACCTGCACTAATAGGACACTACCTAGGCTTCCTTGTTCTAGATTCACGTCATTCAAGTACTAGAATACTCAAGCATCATGATTGGAATTAAAACACATTTTCCACATTCAGCACAAAACTTCCTTCACATGCGTAGTTTGGAATTTGAAATTATATTACACGAGTTACAGATGCTTGTTTTCTTAGAAATACTAGAAATTTTGTGGTCTTTACTTTCTTCTTTTTAAACTTTACTTGACTATTGTTTGGCACGGACCTTATCTATTAACTTGATAGCACTTAAGTTGTTGGTCTTGCTAACCCTTAGTGTTTAGTGTGATCTTTACTCCTGTAGATTTAGCCATGTGAGGATTAGTATTCTAGAAGCATGAGCAACTGCGGTTCTTGTTTTTGTGTTGTGCTCGTGGCAAATTCTATAACATTCTGGTTTAAGCCATTCGAGTGTATTTCTGCCTTGTTTTCTATTCTGAGGCAAATTTCTGTTGAGTGAACTTGGTTAAATAAAATCCGATAATTAGGTTTTATTAAACGTACTGAATTCGTTTGAAAAACTTCTATTTCAGGAGAATTTTTGTGACAAAGGAGTCGGGTTTTCCCTGAAAGCTGAATGGTTTTGGAATACGTTAAGCATTTGGTTGTCGAACAACAAAGGGTTATTCAAACTGGTTTCCAAAACTTTCTTTGCATTTCCTCTAATGGACGTTTCTTTTAACTCACTTATTTCTATGTTCTTGTCTTGCATTTTGAGGCTTTCAAATCCTATGTATTTCATGATATTGTTACGTTCGCTTTTTGAAATACATTAGATCCGTTTTTTCTTTGCAAACTGAGGTTGGTTTTATTTGTTCTTTACATTGGTGTAAAGCAAGTGTTAAGTAGAAATTGAGCGGTTTTTTCACGTTTTAGAATTTCTTTTTAACAAATTATTATGAATTCAGTTTGTTACAGATTCAGTTTGTTTAGAAAGCTTTTGAGCAAGATAATCACATTCTTTGACTTTATGAAGATACATACAATTTCAATTCAGTCATAAGCAGTTAAAATAGACAGATGGAATTCAAATATGCAAAATATAACATCGCTAGACACACACCTTCGAGAAGTAGATCATATATGTTTGAAAAATTAGCCTTTTCAGATTCAAGTTCGTCAATCTCTTTTTAAGGGATTTTAACGTACTCAAAATCTTTCATGAATTTCAGTTTTAAGTTCATTGTTTCAAAACGAAAACTTATTTGTGTTTTATTGAAAGAAGGCAATTAATAAGGTTTTTATCAAAACTTCCCATATCCATTGCTGGTTGGCCCCGAAAATATTCACTTAGTATGTGTTTAAACCAAGGTTAGATCAACAATTTCTCTAAATTGATTGATGTTTTGAATGGCATGTCGTTAAAACTTGTTCTATCTTTTACTATATGGATTTCAAAACGGGTTAGAAAGGCAACGTTTTTAGCAATGTTTGGTTTTGTTCTAACAAACGGTTTTCTCCATATTGTCTTCCTAACTTCTTTTGTGCGTTCCAACTGATAAAGATACTTCAATGAGGGTGCTTTGAAAATTTCATAAAGACTATTCTGTTTAGTGTAATCATATGGTTTAACATAATCTTTATTCAATTTTGATATACTCTTGAGAGTCCCTAAATGAATAGATCTTTGCAGCCTATAACGGATGATAGCCAAACTGTATAAATACAACTGACTATATAGAAACACTGATTATGAATACTATATATTGATGCGGAATCTCAACACAAGTACTAAGAAAAACAATGTATAACTGAATAACAACTTCTATTAATCTGCTTTGAACTATTACAGATTACTAACTATTTGAGATATGATATTGCTATGAGATATCTTGAGGACGTATCTCTAACTATGCCCAAGGGGATCCTTTTATAAACTAAGGATAAACCCTAACAGAACAGGCTTACAAAACGCATACTTATCTTTTCCTAAGATATCTCATGTTCATCTCATAAACAGTACTAACTATTTTCTAACTAACGGTACTAACTCATCGATCAGTACTTACATTTTGTACTGTCGGTACTAACTATAACTAAAACATAAATCCTAACAATCCTCCTTTAAACATGAATGTTGAACTTGTTTGACTTCATGTTTCTTGAACTTCTTTAATCACATAGAGAATGTATCCAAAACACTTTATCAGGCTTGTACCTTTTAAACTCTATATCTTCTTCAATATACGCACAGCAAACTTTGGTCTTGTCAGCAACTCGAGCAACATCTTTCTGCAACAATCCAACTAAGGTGGCTTTGTTATAGTTTTTAGGCAACTACATGAGCCTCAACGGATTTGCTGTTCCTTTATCATGTAGCGTTTGTCTGGGTTAGTTAACTCTTTATTTAAAAAAAAACATGGTGAGGTTAATTACCAAAAAGTTTGTGGTAGACTGTCAACACATCAACGGAATTGATTTGTTCTTTACCAAATACCGTTTGCTTTTGGACTAGCCAATGTTCATAGTAATAACATGTTATTTTTTTTTTTTTGGTTTTTGTTATGGTATAAAACCATATAGTTTTAGCAAACTATCAGCTGATCCACATAATTTGATTAGTCTTTTACATGAATGTTTGATACGGACTAGCTACTCTTCAACACAGAAGACTTTTTAACTGCACGACCACCAAGAATCAATAAGTCACTATAACAGCCAATTTTTAAAGGTGAAGTTGATATCCTACATTTTTTGGTAAATTGTTCAACCATAAACGGATTTGAGAAGTCTTTACCGCAAGCGTTTGCCTTGTGGACTAGCCAGCTCTTATGCTGTTAAGCATGGTTAAACTGCATGACAATTTGTGTGTGGTGGCTTAGCCAGCACTCGGAATTCCCTTCTCAATCCCATCAATCTTCACTCTTCTGATTCTAAACTCGGCATGTATTTCCTGACAAATTTTATCAACTCTCAATGCCATAGTATTCTCTTCTTTCTGATCTATATCTGTATTTCAGCATCTGCTTCAGTACTTCCTTTCATAAAGTGATACTTTTCTCTACCAGCATATGTATGTTTAAATGTGTCTGCCACTAATGTGTGTATTCCTGAAAGAACTATGCATCTTCCCAAACTCAAATCTTCCAATTCTTGTCGTGAACTCTAAAACTCATCTTTATCATTAGTTGAACAAAACATCAAATTCCCCAAAGAATCTTGATCAAAACCTTCAGGCATCTCATATTGGTATTTATCCATTACTAGTTGATACACAGCATTTAGATCTTCTCTGTCAAATATGGTATTTGTGTTGTCATCAATACTAAATATCTTTTCTGTCATTAATCTAAATCACCACATTAAGTTTAATCTCCTCAAGGTTTGTTCGCTTGATAAGTTTTTGTGGGTTTAGCTCCAAGACACTCTGTCTTCCACTCTTTGATTGGATATTTTCTGTCAAGAATTTCATAGTCCACTTCTTTTTCTTCATCTTGAGCTATAGTTAAATACAATCTCAGTTCATCATTCTCTTGGTCACTTTCATCTTCAGAAGTGTTTTGAATGTATCTTCTTTTCCTTGACTTCATCTTTTTCCTAGTACTAATTTTTCTTTTTCTAGTACTCTCTTATCTTTGTTTCCTTTTGAACTTCTTCTTTGTTTCTTCCTTGATTCACTTCACTTTTAGCTAAAACCAACTCCTTTCTCATTCCTCTTCTTGATGCAATTTCATCTTTCAGCAGGACCTCAAATTAGAGATAAATTCTTCATCAGACCTCTTAATCTTTTCATACAAAGCTTGTATTTCTTCAAACTTCTTGATTTTTAATTCAGAATGTTTGTAGTTTCCCACATGCTTCAAGTAGGTCATCATTTGATTTCTGAGTTGCTTCTTGGTTGGTGGTTTATTCCTTATAGCTTCTGATCTTTTGCAGGGGGGGTTTGAGCAAGGAATTTTCTTTTGTGCCAGCAATTGTATCATGAGGAACTTAGCTTTTCTTCTATTTGTCAACTGCTCTCTTTCACTGTTTCGTTGAAGTTTCTCGGCAAGGAAGTCTGTCGTGCCTCAATTATTGCCTTCCTATCATCAAATTCTATTATAAGATCTTCATTTGCAGCATTTTTGCTTCAGATAAATGTTGTTTCTCTCTTTCAGCTTCCCACTCTTCTTGCACGTTCCTAGCCATTCTTCATCACTCTCAAGTGCTTAAACTTCTTTCTTAGTTTGAGAAATACATCAGGATTTCCTTTCAGATTCATCTCCTGCTTCAATCTTCTTCTTCCCTTTGTCTTTTGGATCAATCTTTGGAAGAGGCTTTAATGTGAGAAGTGATCTTGTAGAAGTAGGCCTAGGTCTATCAGTTTCTTTAACATCCTTCAACTATTACACCTTTCTTTTTGTCTTTAGAAAAGGCTTTGGCTTATCATGTTGAGGTACTTTAGCTATTGTTTATCACTCGAATAGCATAGAATGAGTGAGTGTTTTGAGTGGATGTATGAGTGGCAATTTTCTTCCTCAGTTTGGATCTGTGTACCTTTTACTTGCCCATCAGTACTTTCAACTTTCTCTTCAGTACCTTTTCTAAGCTCTTCAGTACCTTCAAAGATCTCTTTAGTACCTACATTCTTGTCTTCAGTACCCTCATTATGCTCTTCAGTACCTTTAACTTGTTCATCAGTACCTTCAATATGCATGTCAGTACTAACTTTGGATCCGTCAGTACTAACTATTGGTCTGTCAGTACTAACTTTTTCAAGGTCAGTACTAACTCCTTCCTTGACGGTACTAACTTCATCTTCAGTACTAAGTCTAACTTCATCAATCTCCTTGTCTTCATCCACTATTTCCCTTGTCCTCCCTTCATCTTGGCATTCTTGTTTTCAGGTGATTCAACTGTATCTTCAGGCATTTCATAAACAGTGGCATTTGGAAGCTCATCAAAGAGAGGATCTCTTTGAACTGAAGGTTCACCTTTAGCAAACTTCCTCCCTTGTTTGGATACAGACTCTTTGAGCACCCTTTGTTTCTTAGGGAAGCTCTTTCTTGTCAATTTGTGCTTCAATGAGCTTTTCAGCCATGCTATGGTGGTGGATGACAGGTTTAGCTTGTTTCTTGAGCTTCTTGATCTGAGCCTTCAAGTTTTGTATCTCCTTGGATTGATCTGTAACCTGTGCACATAAAGAGAGATAAAGATCATAGACACTTTGGAGGGTCATTTCACCTTCATACCCTGAAAGGGATTTATCACTGGATGAATGACCTCCAAGATTCCCACCAGAAGTTTCTGGGATAGAATCAGGAATAGTAGTAGTGGGTGAAGGTCTTGGGGATGGGTCAGTCTGCTGCTCAAGAGGTACCGCACTAGTGTGAGGAGGAGATTAGTTAGTCTGTGGCTCATGAGGTACTTCACTAGTGGGAGCAGGGGAGGGTGTAGGTTGTGCTTCAGATGGTCTTTCTGAAGAAGCACCCTCATCCTGAGTTGGTTGTGCCCACATAGTAGCAAACAAAGGGGTGACTTTCACTGAGAAATGTTTACCCTTCTTAACCATGAAAGAAAAGACTTTACTAGTTAAAGTATTTACAAGAAAATGATCTAAAGGTACAGGTACATTAACTAGTTGTTTACCTAAAAAGATAGAAATAAAACGTGGGTACATTACAAACTTCTTCTTAGCATCTAAATGTCTAAGCATACCATCAAAAATTAATTTAGAAAAATTATACTTCTGATTAGATGTTAAGCATATGACAGCAGTGGCAATGTTAGTAGGAATTTGATCCCAAGAGGTACTTTTGGAACTAAGACAATGATTAATTGTATGAAATAAAAACCTCCATTGGGGTGAAAACAAAGCTTTATTAAATGTTAACACTATTAAATCCCCCTCATACCCCATTAGCTGTATAGCATCAAATATAGCTTGATTAGGTAATGAATCTATCCCATTAACATCATCAAAAAGAAGATCACTTCTTACTGATGCCTCAGAGATAGACACGGACTTGCCAGCTACTTTGGCAGTAATGTGCCTAACATTGTTGATTGTTTTGGACTTAGCAGACGTCCAAAACTGTTCAACAAATGTAGTAGATACAACAGGACTTACAGTGAGAGCATGATGAATGGAACTTCGCTTAAGAAAATCAATGATCTCGTGAAACTCTTCATTCCCTTCAGACTTCTCCAAATATGCGACCATGTTATGCTTCGGACATGAATCAAGAACAGCCATTTTACTTGAGAGAGAGATCGTCGTTAAGAGAGATATTAGGGCTTGTAAATGCGAATGTATGTTAGAGAGAGAATGCGTAAGGAACTGCGCAATTGAGATGGGTTTATATAGGTTTAGGAGACCTAATTTCAAGGAAACCGTTTCAATTTACACTTTGTACCCTTGGCGGTATTTTTCTTTAACGTCTCTATAGCGGTACAAACTTTGCCCAGCGGTACTAATTTTGCACTGTCGGTACTAACTTTGTCCAACCAAAGAATGAACAATGTAGGTATCAGGAGTGCATCAGTACCATCATTAACTCTTCTCAATGACTCTCTAAATACTAACAAACCTCTGGAAATGCATCACCTATGGTTAACATGTTTCTTCATACAAACTATACAACACAACATATTTCCTCCCTTGAACCAATGCAGGCTATGGATTTATCATCCCAATAGAAACAACCAAGAACTGAAACCTGCTAACATCAAATGCCTTGGTGAGTAGATCAGCTACATTGTCATCAGTGTGGATTTTAAGCACCTGAATTAGTTTCTTTTCATAAGCATCTCTTATGAAGTGGTGCCTAATAGCAATGTGCTTTGTTTTGGAATGATATACTGGATTCTTTACAATGCAAATGGTGCTTTCATTATCAATGTAGATTTTTGTGTTCATGAAGTTGAACCCATAGTCTAACATTTGATTTTGAATCCACAAAACTTGCCCACAGCAGCTTGCAGCAGCAACATATTCTGCTTCAGTAGTAGAAGTAGCCATAATGGTCTGCTTTTTGCACTGCCAAGAAATGAGTCTCCTGCCAAGAAATTGACAACCTCCTGTTGTGGATTTCCTGTCAAGATTGGCTCCAGCATAGTCACTATCTGAGTAGGATTCCAGGTCAAATGAAGACACTTTAGGATAACAAGACCCAGTTTGGTGTTTGCCCTTTAGTACCTAAAATTTCTTGATAGCACTTAGATGGGAAGGACTTTAGAGTGGACCTGAAACCTAGGTAACAACGACTATACTGCAAACATATATTCAGGTCTAGAAGCAGTCAAAATACATTAAAGTGCCAATCATGGACCTATAGAGATGGACATCCACATCACTGGCTTCCTCATCCTTAACTAAAGGCTTCTGAGTTTCAATAGGTGTACTAGCAGTCTTAACATTTGCAAGTTCAACTTCTCAGAATTTATGCAACATACTTATCCCTGGACTATTAAAATATACATCTTCCTTCTGTTTGACTTGTAATCCATATGAAAGAAGTTAAGCAAGCTCTCCCATTGATATCATTAAATATTTACTCTTCATATGCTTCAAACCTTATCACACCAAGATTTCATTTGTAGACCCAACTATGGTTATCATCAACTAGACTTGATACTAGTATGATATCCATGTTTGTCCCTTCTTTTGAAGAGAGTTTTGTCAATTGTTCCTCTTCTGTATCCATTCTTCAACAAGAAAGTAGATAAAGTAGCATACCAGGCTCTGGGAGCTTGATGTAGCCCATACAGAGCTTTTACAACTTTGTATACTTTCTGAGGATATTTAGGATCTAGAAAACCTGGTGGTTGAGACACATACACCTCTTCATTAATGTTCCCATAAAGGAAGGCACTTTTCACATCCATTTGATAGACTATAAAACCCATGTATGAGGCAAAGGCCAAAAAGATCCTTATGGCTTCAATCCTGGCCACATGAGCAAAAACCTCATCTGTCTATCCTTCCTCTTGCTATGTCCTGGAGTAACAACCTTGCTTTATTTCTGACAACCACTCCTTTTCATCCTTCCTTATTTAAATAAAACCACTTTGTTACGTTAGCTTCTTCCCATAGGCAATTCTAAAGACCCAAACTTTCTGTATCTTAAACTGCAGCAATTTTTTTGCCATAGCTCACAACTTTTATAACAAGAGCTTCTGAAATATTCTAGGGTTATGTTGAGACCAGAAGCAAGCCAAATTAAACAGTGCTGGAAGTCTTATGATTTTTTCTCCTTTGCTTTTGAACTTAGCTAACAAAAGATGATGCTCCAGAACTTTTATGTAGTTTTGTTCTTGTTTGATAACTGCTGGGTTGGATCTCCTAGTATAAGTGATGTAGGATAACGAGAGGAGTAAATCCTTGATGTGGATTCGGACTAAACATTCACAACAGTTTCCAAGTTTGTGAAGTCGCCAGTGCACCTCATCATTCATTTGATGAAGTATAAAAATAACCATAATTAGTATTTTGATAATATATCATCAAGTGGAGGTATTTTTGAATTGGTTTTAATTGGTTCTTATCTCTGTATATTAAAGTCCTAAGGATCGCACTAGTTTCTCCTTCGTTCTTCAGAAAAGTACCAAACTAAACTTGATAAAATTTCATCAGTGATTACTAGGCAATAGGGTCTTATGGTTTAAGCTCCTGACAGATCAGGTCAAACAAATCCATTGAGGCGAGTTGTAATGATATGGCTAATAGAGCTTCACTGTTTTGGCCTTACAGGAGGCCTTGTGTTGCTTTCATTTTTGACAAGCAACACAAGTGTGGTCATTTTCAAAAAGCTTTGAAGGTTAAACACCTCTTACAGGTTTCCCTTTGCAAGTTTGTTTAGGTTTTTGAAAATTAACATAACCCAACTCCTATGCCATTTGTAGACTTATCAGGTGTAGCTTTGTAATTAAACAAGCCCAATCTTCGTAAAGGAATAGTGTTCTCTAATTGAAACTGTTCATATTGTTTGGTTGGGGATTTTAAGTAATACTTGATTTTCAACAGGTAACTAAACTCAAAGACAAAACAGATATTCAGAGTCAAGTAAACAGATCCTGTTCTTTTTGTTACATATTTATGACATCCAGAAAAGAGAGTGAAATGCTGAAAGTTTCTTTCAAAGCTTTACATCCTCAAAAATCTAACTTCCCGTTTTAATGTTTACCTTTACCAGTGATATAACCTTTACTGCCTCCATAAAGAACAGGGCCACATTAATGTCTTGAAATTCAGCTAGGTAGGCCTTATTCACAGTTTGTGCCTGGAACATCCACCTATCAATATTTCCTTTATTCTTTGAGCTTATGAGGATAATCCTGCCCATTAAAAGATATAGATTAGATTCTTTTAGGAACCAAGCCTTGTTTGGGCTTGAAGTCTGCCTAGTGGTTGCTTGATATGTGTAAACAAATTCTAAGATTGGATCCACATTGTATTTGAGACATTGTGACAGTTGTATCTTTGGTGGTCTCCAATGACAAACCTGACTATGGGCTTGACTTGCAGTTTCCCTATTTCACCCAACAGTTACTAACTGCATTTACCTTAGCAGTATTAACCTTTTGGTTTTGAAAATTGTTCTAAGTACTGTTGTCTTTTGAAATGGCTTGAGGATGGTGAATGGAGTTTGGTAATTAAACATTTGCTGGTTTTAACTTATTCACATTGGGCTTACCTTAGTATTAACTTTTAATGGCAGTATGGTGTGTATTGTCTGTATGTTAAAACTTGGCCTAGCAGGTACTAAAAAAATTTTAGTACTGCTAGCTTTAGGGTCGCGGGGGGTAGTATTAACTAGAATTTTAAAAAAAACCCAGTTCTAGTTAGTACTGCTGAAGGAACAAATTAGTTTTGTTTATTCACTCTTTGCACATTATTCCAACCTGTTTAGTAGCTTTTTTGCCTTCCTCTTCTTTGGATATATCATTCTCTTATTAAATATATTAAGACTACCACATACAAAAAAATGCTCTTCACAGTAAACCCATACCAAAATCTTTCTTGTCAACTTTGGTTTTTTGGACTATGTGTGAATGACTTAAACATTTTCATAGGAGTTTTTACCTTGCGGTTAGCATTACTAGGTGTTTCTTATGTTTTGTTGGGATTGACTCATACTAAATCTTACTATACTGTTTCACACTCATCAATGTCAGAGCATCAGGAACAGACCTTAGTTAACATTTCTACACTAGATTCATTAACAATGGTTCAGACACTTAATTCAGAGGGTTTCTGACCATAATGTTTGATTTCCAAGTATCAAATTCACTTGATTGTGATTAAGATTCATAGGTTGAGTATATGTTAGAACAATTGTAAACTTAGAATCATCTATTTCTACATCAGGTCTTGAAGGCATGTAATTTCCTATCATGGGTGGGGGTACAGCATCCATTTCCTTCTGCTGTAACAAACCTATCATACAAAGGTTGGTTTTTCTATCTCACTCTCTTTATTCATAAAAACACTTTGCAAACATTCATTTTCATAGATTAAAATACCATCAATATATGTGATCCCCATACCCACCCCAAACTTATATTAGCACTAATTTGGGTATTTAGCAGTTACAAGATTCTAGAAGAATATGCATTTTTCTATTTAGCCTTTAAATTTCTTTTTTATTTTTGAGCTTCTGCTAATAATTTCTTATGGTAGTGAGAACATTTGTTTTATCATCTAAATCTTATTCTCATAAATTTTATCTTTTGTTATACAAAGTTGTCCTTGTGATGATTAACTTGGTGTGCTTCAACTTTCTTACGACCTTGGGAATATGCTTTAATTTCTATGCTTGCATCACTAAGCTGTTCTTTGAGCATCTATATAGTTTTTAAGAATAGATAAGATCTTTACACTTAGTGAACAAGAAATTACCTCTGTGTTGAGTCTGAGGTGTTGCAAAGCCATCCAAAGCATAATCTATATTTTAATGATTTTGTCCAATACACATCTCATTATTTTCAAAATTTTTATAATTACTTCAGTATTTATACACCAATAAAATCAAAATAAACAAATAAATATCTAAAAATAAAACCAAAATCACACATCATAAAAAAAAAAAAAAAAAAACCCAAACACCAAACAAAACCCAAAAAAAAAACCCCCCCCCCCCCCAACACCCCCCAAAAAAAAAAAAAAAAAAAAAAAAAACCCAAAAACAAACACAACAAAAAAAAACACAAATAAAAAAACCCAAACCCCAAAAAAAAAAAAAAAAAAAAACACAAAAAAAAAAAAAAAAAAAAAAAACAAAAAAAAAACAAAACCCCCCCACTACCCCTTTTTTTTTTTTTTTTTTATATATAATTACCACCCCATTTTTAATATATCAATATGGCAATTGTAGCATTCCACTTTGGTTTTATCAAAGCAACAGGTTCTTTGCATCAAATTGTAGCTTTCTACCAGTCTTCTTGTAAAACTTTTTCATTCTCATTGTGTCATGGCCACTTGCCACTTCAAGTCATTCTTTAAGGTCATTTTCATCAATCTGTTCCAGTCCTCATGGATCAGTTGAGGGCAACATGATTGATTAGAAGTAATGAGTATCGATGAAGTATTGTTTCAAACTTTGAAGTTTTCGCCAGAAGATATTGGGAACACTTGAAGCTGGTAACTAACTTTCATTAGTACTTCTAGTGTTCTCAGAGACAAAAAGCTACAGTTTGCGAGATAGAGAATGATGCTGTTAGAGCCTTTTATATCACTCTCAAAAACTACTTAGATTACTGTACAATCATCAAAACTAGACTGTCCTCCTGGTTTGGGTATCATAATAAAGGAAACCTTACTGGACAGGCAGAAGGTAGAATCTTAGGTATTTTTGTATTAGCATCTTATAGATACACCTGCTCCCAAGAATCTCTAAAGACTCAGAAGACTTTGGAAACTGTCATAGCCTTTGTAAAGCCCTTCTTGTTGTTGGATACTGAGAATTCCTTCAAAATGTTGCTTCTAGTATACTTTTGATCTTCTTGGATTCGTCATTTATACCAAATAAGATTTGATGGCATTCCCACAATTTCTTTTGCATCTGTACATCTTATGGAACTTAGCAAGTTGATCTTTGGTAGGGCCATCAAGCTAGGTGGTCCTTGCTGTTTCTCTCTCTTTCTCTGGCTACAATTCTCTTCTGCAGTTCTAGGAGGCAAAAAACCTTAAATTTGTCTGATGTATCCTGTAGTGGATTGATTCAGGACCTTTCACATTTTGTATTACCTCCCAGATTGGATTAGTTCTGTATGGGCCAAATTAGTACTCCATTTTCATAGCTATTATCATATTCTCCTTTTTGAGAATAGGCAGCTTGATGGTTGATACTGTTTGAGGAGTTTGTTGGGTTGGTGTTTGTGATGATGATGGTGGAGTGGTGGTGGGTGGTTGGAATTTCATCTTGGATGCCAAGTTTTGTTTGAAGGATGATGGTTTTATAAATAGATTAGATTGTTCTTCTTATTCAGAGTTTTCACATGCTATGATACCATTGTGAGGTCCTTTGTTGAATAGATTCTCTGCAGCCTATTATGGATGTTAGCAAGTTGTATAAATACAGTTGACTATGTAAACACTGTTATAAATACTATGTGTTAATGCGGAATCTTAACACAGTACTAAGTAAAACAATGAAGAACTAAATAATAACTTTATTAATCTACTTTGAATGATTACAGATTACTAAACTATTTTATATGATTTTGCTATGAGATATCTTTTGATCGTGTCTCTAACTATGCCAATAGGAATCTTTTTTAGACCAAGGATAACCCTAACAGGCTTCCAAAACTGGTAACATATCTTTTATAATAATATCTCATACATATCTCTTAAAACAGGCTACTAATATTTTCTTAATCGGTACTAACTAACTGATTAGTACTTAACATTTTGTACTGTAAGTACTAACTATAACTATCCGTACTAACTATTTGTACTGTCGGTACTAAGTTTGAAAACCCTAATCCTAACAGTGATCGAGCTCGATCAGTTGATGACCTGCTTTCCTTACATATGTGCTTGTTAGGGATACACCGATGGGTGTTTGGTACAGCGGTACAGAAGGTCCAAAGTGCGTTATCTATTTGTCGACCAAGAGGCAAGATTCTCACCACGGTATTTCAGAATTCGTTTCAAGCCACGATTGGATACCTCAACTTGCCCACTTGTTTGTGGGTGATATGCGGTGGAGAGACGGTGAGTAACTCCGTATTTAAGCATGACCTTTGCAAACTGGTCATTGCAAAAATGGGTTCCGCGATCACTTATGATAGCACGAGGGGTACCGAATCGGGCAAAGAGAGATTTAAGAAATTTGCAAACAACTCGGGCGTCGTTGGTGGGGAGCGCTTTCGCTTTGACCCATTTTGACAAGTAGTCGACTGCCACGAGTATATATTTGTTCCCTCGTGAAGACAGGAACGACCCCATGAAATCGATGCCCCACACGTCAAAGATTTCGCAAACTTGGATGGAATTTTGAGGCATTTCATCACGTTGCGAAATTTTTCCTTGACGCTGACAAGTGTCACATCGGGTGACCAAGTCATGGGCATCTCGGTAAATTGTGGGCCAATAAAATCCTGAGTCAAAAACCTTTTTGGCGGTGTAGTTGGCACCGTAATGTCCCCCGGTGGGTCCACTATGGCAAGCTGTGAGGATGTCAACAACTTCTTGGCCCGCAACACACCGCCGGATCACTTGATCCGCACATATTTTGAACAAATAGGGGTCGTCCCAAAAGTAATGTTTAACATCCTTGAAAAACTTGTTCTTTTGCTGGGACAACATCCCTTTAACAATGAAATTCCCCGCGTGGTCATTTGCAAAATCGGCAAACCATGGGGTACTTGAGTCACCACGAAAAGTCACCATATTAAGTGTCTCGAGTGGAAACGTTTAATTTATCTCCTTTGGGTCGAGCACATTTTCCTAAGGATTTTCTAATCGGGAAAGATGATCGGTCGCGAGATTCTCGGCTCCTTTTGTGTCAATTACTTTGAATTTGAACTCTTGAAGGAGGAGAACCCACCGGAGCAATCTCGCCTTGGAATCTTTTTTAGCAAATAGATATTTGAGGGCGGAGTGATCCGTATACACTATGCTTTTGTTCAAGATGAGGTAAGACCGGAATTTTTCCATTACACCACGGCTAACATTTCTATTCTCCGTGTTGGTGTATTGCGATTCCGCCTCGTTCATTTGTTTTTTCTAGCCTTAGGGTATAGCATTTTAAAGTGATTTTCATGGACGTTGCCCCTAAGACTGCACCTATGGCTAAGTTGCGTGCTATCGCACATAAGTCAAAGGGCAAGTCCCAGAGTCTGGTTGTCTATCATAGATTGGAGCTTCGGTTAAGTGTTTCTTTAACATCTTCAAAAGCTTGAATACATTCATTGGAGAAGATGAACGGAGTATTTTCTAAGAAGATGATTTCATGGTCGAGAAGAATTTTGGTAAATACATTAATGAAGTGAGTAGAAACGGCTATGACCGAGAAAACTCCATAACACCTCTTAAACGGTGGTGGGATGAGGTTTTTTTTTTTTTTTGTTTTTTTAATTAAACCAACTTAGCAATTAAATAGACTTTGGATTTATCGACCTCAATCCCCATTTTTGAAATCTTATGGCCTAAGGACAATGTCTTCTCTTAACCATGTAATGACTCTTTTCCAATTAAGACAAAGATTGGTGTCTTCGCACCTTTGATGCATCTTGTCTACACGAGATGAGACAATTTCGAATGAATCCCAAAGACCAAAAAGTCGTCGTCCATGAAGACTTTCCATGTTTTTTCGATAATATTCATGAAAGATAGCCATCATACACCTTTGGAACGTGCACGGTGCATTGCATAAGCCAAAAGGCATGCGACGGTAGGCGAACGTTCTATAGGGACACGTGAATGTGGTCTTTTTCTTGATCAATGTGGGTCGATGGGAATTGAAAGTAACCCGATAAAAGAAACCATCGAGAGAGGAAAACAAGAAACAATAGTATTCGTTTCCTGCTAATCTCTCGAGCATTTGATCCATAAACGGAAGTGGAAAATGGTCTTTACAGGTGGCTTCATTTAAATTCTACGGTAGTCAATGCATACACGTCATTCCGGTAACCAATCGTAGTATTGGAATTGCTCGTTTTCATCATTTTCAACAACGGTAAAGCACCCTTTTTTTGGTACGCAATGTAAGGGGCTTACCCAAGGACTATCCGAGATCGGGTAATTATAAACCCGAGCGCGGCAAGAAGTTTTTAAACCCTCCCCTTTTTGATTACCATCGTGTATCTTTGGATTCTACCCCCACCAACCCCCGCCCCCCCCCCCCCCCCCCCCCCCCCACGTCTTTGGTGTTGAACCGCCGGTTTGTAGTCCTCTTCCATAAGAATCTTGTGAGTACAAAATTCTGGGTTAATACCCTTGATGTCGGAGAGTTTCCAAGCGATGGCTCGCTTGTGTGACTTCAAAACCTTTAGAGAGCGGGGGATTTTTCCTTTGACACTGTGTATTTAGCAATTATGACGGGCAACTTGTCGTCACCTTCTAAAAATGCGTATTCGAGATGAGGAGGTAAGTCCTTGAGTTCGACCTCGGGAGGTTCATCAATTGAAGATTTATCAGTTACTAGGTTTTTTAGCTTCACAAAACTTTAGATCCTTTTCGATGAATTTCTGGCAAATAGTTTCCTTGGTTGGGAGGGGGGTAATGATGGATCATAATTGAGATAATGATTTCAAGAAGAAGGAGTAGGATATCCCTCCGGTGTCATAGGTAAGAGGTCATCAACTTTCGGTGTGAAGTTGGATCATCTTCAAGAGCGAGGAAAGCATCGACTTCCTCGAGAAGAAAATCACTATCCCCGAAGGGAGTGAGGTCGTGGAGAAGAGGTAGAAACAACCGGGTTATAATAAGGAGTGGGATTGCCACTTGCGATCACATCGTAAAACCGAGAATTTCTTGAGAATACTCCTCATAAGCCATTTCAATGACGTCGATTCGGTTCGCTGTCATATCATCGTAATTAGAGGAGTATCTCGAAGTTTGGTCAAGATTGAATGTTACGGCTTCTTTTCCGACATGAAGAGTTTTATTCTCCTTCGGTACAATCAATCAAAGCACTTCAAAGTCCGGGGTTTTGAGAAGGATCTCCTCGGAGCATTAAGGGGAATCGGGGATATGCTCAATGTCTTTTACGACTACCAAAGTCGGCGAGGGGAATTTGAACTTTCCTACTTTTAGGTTAGACATCTTCGGGGCTGATACCGATCTTGGTTGGGTAATCAAACGAGTCCGCATAGTTTAAAAGTCATACATAGTAGGGAGTGAGCTCAGAAGATGATTGGCATTTTCCACACGGATAATGGCATGTGAGAATTTATGCTTTGCAGTCATTATCGGCCAAGGTAAGCCAATCATCCATTCTGGGAATGTCAACGGTATGAGAAATTTGCCGGGTTTCTCTCCTAGTTTTTCGGGTAACTATATTGAGGATAACCGCCGAGCAATACTACATTTAAAGGGTTTAGCCATTTCACTTATTTTTTCTTTGTTTCAATTTAAGGCTTTAAGAGTCAAGGCTAAATTTTGTCATAAGAATCAAAGCATCCGTGAGGCTAATTTAGAAACTCAAATCTTTAAAGATTTCTGAGAATTTCTCAATTTGGTCGTTAGCTTTTTCATGGCGCCTTTCATCATTACGTCTCGAAGGATACGGAATTGACGGTTTCAAGTTAGGCATCAGAGCACTAACGGAAAGTAACAACATTTGGCTCAGAATTTGTGTCTTGAGGGTTGTTGAACTTGGACAAACCGGGTGGTTGGAAGTTTCTTTGGTACTTCTGTTATTAGTTAGGAGGCACGCATTTTTGTCTTTGTCACCTCGGTTTCACGTTCAACTAATTTTGGAGGAGAAGAAGAAGTATTAGGTAGGGTGAATCGTGGGTTACCTTGTAAGCAACACGCTTCGGTGGTAAACACCTTCAAATCTACCTTTAGGGTTCTTGTAATGGGTATTACTAGGAAGTGTCCCTGAACCTGAAGTAGAAGCGGTATTGGAATTCACGAATTTGGAAAGCATGTCCGTTAAATTGGTCATTTGATTTTGTAAGTTTTGATTCTGATTTTGCATATTTCTCGATTACTGCGCTATCATTAGCCATTGACGTAATTTTGAAAATCTTCCTTCGAAACTCCTTGTTGTTTGCGGAGACAGAGCTTGGTAAGGTTGGAGTTTGGTGAGCCGAGGGGGTTGTTGATTAATCGAGAGGTCGTATAATTAAACTTGGCTTTGTTGTAATTATTTCCCCCGGTTTTGGTGGTAACTGGTTTTGGTTATTTCCTTGGTTTTGCTTTGAACGGGAGGATAACCGGTGGAGGTCGAATTAGATTAGCAATCGCCGGCTCGGTTAACCTGTATTTCTTGATTGAAATTAGCTGCGGTTGCTTGGAAACATACTCTTGAATATTGTCTGACGATAAACGTTGCCATCGGTGGTTGGTGACAATTCGGTAAAGAATGAGCTACACCACAAGTAACACAACTTGCCTTATCGACCGCTTTCAGGGAGCAGAGTGACGCTTGGATTTTCTTATTCTGAGAAGCAAGGCTTTATTCACCATATCTTTAAGTTCGGCAAATCGGGAGATTTACCGGGGGTGGAAGTGCTTGCATTCACTTGTGAGCAACCAAATTGTTTGTTACGTGAATTATGAACTTTTTATTTGCTCTCGATGATTCTTTTAGGAATTCTTGGGGATTTTATCGAAACGTGTACCACCCGCTCATCTGCGGAATTCTCAGATATCCGAATCTTGTTCCAATAGAGTTCAAAGCATTATAGAAAGTATCGCAAGTTGAATGTATTCTGGAAATCCAGATGTGGGCATGCTCCTAAGAAGTTCATTGTATCAAGGACTGGTCCATGCTTGTTAGATAGTTTTCTATCATTTATTTGTTGAAATATCGTTCTTTTCGACGTTTTGTTGTATTTAGGAAGGAAGGGATAGGAAAAGAAATTTGTTTTAGTGATTCGATGAATTTCTGTAACAAGATCATCCAATGTTTATCAAGATAATTACTCGACCGAGGGGGTTCTTTTTCAAGACCAAATTCGAGCGAAGTGAAAACCCGGCACTCTCCTCGAGGGAAAGTTGGGGAAGCTAGCTTTATTAATTTGAGTGTCCTGCTCTCTTCTTTTTCTGCTTGCTTCACTCTACATCCTGTTGATTCCAGCGTAAGATTAGATCTATAGATCAACCTTCGTTGGTTGTTGATTTGATGAACAGAGATGATTATTTAAGGTCCACTACAAGTATCTCTCACTTACCGGTTATCTCTCTGGGTGTCCCAGCTCGATTTTTGCTTTGGTTACTTGAGAAGAATAGAACAACGCCTCAATATAATCGAATCAGATTATATAAATGGAGATGATCTTGTTTCGGAAATTCTTCAAACAATTTCTTCTCCTTCCTTCCAAACACAACAAAATCTATCACAGAAATGAATTATCACGAGATTCAAGACTATAAGGATTTGATGAGAATCTTTCACGAGGCATGACGGACCCGATTCACATGAATCTTCTTTAGGGCTTATGCCATCACATCAGATGGATTTGCCTGAAGAATTACTTTCAATCCTCGATATATAACCTTTCTATAATGCTGTTGAACTCTAATGTTCCAAGATGCGTTTGAATTCCGCGCACTTGCAGGGTGGTACTTTACGATAAACTGCCCCTTGATTGCCTTTGACGATAATCGAGAGCAAATAAAAAGTTCATAATTCACGTAACAAACTAGTTGTTGCCAAAGTGAATGCAAGCACTTCCACCCTCGGTATTTCTTCCCGCATGTTGTCGAATTAAACGATTTGATTGAATAAGCCTTGAGTTCTCGATATAAGAAATCCCCATGCTCCATGCTCCCGTGGAAGCGGTCGAGCAAGTGTGTTCACTTGGGTGGAGCTCATTCTTAACGAATTGTCGCACCACCGATGGCAACGTTTATGTGACATTATTCATGAGTAGTTCCCAAGCAACCGAAGCTAATTTACAGAAAATCAAGGAAATAACGGTGTTCCGAGCCCCGATGCTAATCTAAATTCGTCCTCACGGCTTTTCCTCCCGTTAATAATAACCAAGGAAATAAACACGCATAACCGTAAGCAACTACCATTGTAAGATACAAAACATTGGGGGGATGATTATTACAAGCCAAAGCCAAGTTTATCGACCTCCGATTTAATCAACGCCGGCTACCAACACTCCACCCTTACCAAGCTCTGGCTCCGCAAACAATAGGTGATATCGAAGGATGATTTTAAAATTAGTCAGGCTAATGATGCAGTATAATGAGAATACTGCAAAATAGGAATTCAAAACTTTAAAATCTAAATGACCAATTTATACGGACATGCTTTCCAAATTCGTGAATTCAATTACCGTTTCTATCTATCTGGTTCAGGAACTTCCTAGTAGAATACCATTACTAACCCGAAGTAGATTTGAAGGGTTTTTCCTCAATAGACAAGCAGGTGTTGCTTATCAAGGACCCACGAGCGATTCCTAATATTCTTCTCTCCTACATTATGTAGTGAACGTGAAACCGAGGTCGACAAAAGGACACGGTGCTCTCTTCTAATAACAGAAGTACCAATGAACGTCTCAAACCTCCTGTTGTCCAAGTTCAACCTTCAAGGATCCTAATTCTGTGCAGGTTGTTTCTTCCCGTTTGTGCTTCTGATGACTTACTTCGAATCATTAATTCCCGTTTCCTTGAGACGTTTTGATGAAAGGCGTCATGAAAAAGCTAAGACCAATTGAAAAATTCTCAGAAATCTTTAAAGATTTGAGTTTCTAAATTAGCCTCACGGATGCTTTGATTCTTATGCCAAATTTGCCTTGACTCTTAAAGCCTTAATTGGAAACAAAGAAAAATTAAGTGAAATGGCTAGAACTCCTTTAAATGAGCATTGTTCGGCGGTTATCCTCAACAAGTTACCCGAAAAACTTGGAGACCCCGGCAAATTTCTCATACCGCGTGACTTTCCCAGAATGGATGAGTGCTTAGCCTTGGCCGATCTTGACGCTAGCATAAATCTCATGCTATTATCCGTGTGGAAAAAGATTTTTCTTCCGGAACTCACGCATACTTGTATGACTCTTGAACTTGCGGACCGTTCGATTACCCAACCGATCGGTATCGCCGAAGATGTCGACGTAAAAGTAGGAAAGTTTCAATTCTCGGCCGACTTTGTAGTCGTAGACTTTGATGTCGATCCCCGAGTCCATTAATTCTCGGGAGATCCTTTCTTAAAACCCGGACGTGATTTGATTGATTGATGTGTACGACGAAGGGAAATAATCTTATGTCAGGAAGAGAAAAGAATAGCCGTAACATTCAAGCTGGATCCAAACTTTGAAGATACGCCTCAATTTACGTTGATTATGGACAGCGAAACCGTCTCGACGTCATTGAAATGGCTTATGAGGGTATTCTCAAGAAGGAAATTCTCCGGTTTTCACGATGTTGATCGCAAGTGGCAATCCACCTCTTATTATAAAAACCCGGTTGTTTCTACCTCTTCTACCGGTCTATCACTCCCTTCGGGGGTTAGTGATTGTCTTCTCGAGGAAGTCGAGTTGCTGTTCCTCGCTCATGAAGATGTGAACTACTTCAACCGAAAGTTTTGATGACTATTACTTTCGACCCGGAGGGGGATATTCTTCTTCTTGAATCATTTCTCAATGATGATCCATCATTACCCCCTACCACTCAAGGAAACTTTTGCCAGAATTCGAATAACGATCTAAAAGTTTTGTGAAGTAAAATGATAAATCTTCAATTGATGAACCTCCCGAGGTCGAACTCAAGGACTTACCTCCTCATCTCGAATACGCATTTTTAGAAGGTGACGACAAGTTGCCCGTCATAATTGCCTAATGACTTCAGTGTCATGGAATTTATCCGATCTATAAGGTTTTGTAAGTCACACATGCGAAGCATCGTTGGAACTCTCCAGACATCAAGGGTATTAACCAGAATTTTGTTACTCACAAGATTTTATGGAAGAGGACTACAAACCGGCGGTTCAACACCAAAGACGGGTGAATCCAAAGATCCACGATGTCATCAAAAAGGAGGTTGAAAAACTTCTTGACGCCGGATTAATTTACCCGATCTTGGATAGTCCTTGGGTAAGCCCCTTACATTGCGTACTAAAAAAAGGTGCTTTACCGTTGTTGAAAATGATGGAATAACGAGCTAATTCCTATCGATTGGTTAGGGAATGACGTGTATGTATGCATTGACTACCGTATGTTAAATGAAGACCACCGTTAAAGACATTTTCTCACTTAGTTTAAGGATCAAATGCTCGATGAGATTTGCGGGTGGGGAGGAGGAGGTGGAAACGATTCTATTGTTTTTCGATGGTTTCTCGGGTACTTTCAAATTCCATCGACCCTCATGATTCAAGAAAGACAACATTCATGGTGTCCTTACGGAACGTTCGCCTACAAGTCGCATGTCATTTTGGCTTATGCAATTGCACACGGGACACGTGCCAAAAGGTGTATAGATGGATATCTTCTATGTTATGATGAAAAAAAAGATGGAAGTCTTCATGGACGGACCTTTTTGGTCTTTGGGAATTCTTCGGAAATTTGTTCTCCGTGTAGACAAGATGCTTCTAAGGTCGCGAAAGCACCAATCTTTGATCTTAATTGGGAAGAAGCGTCAGTTCATGGTTATGGAAGCATTGTTCCTTGGCCATAGATTTCCAAAAATGGGATTGAGGTGATAAAGCAACGTCGATGTAATTGTAAGTTACCTCATCCCACCTCCGTTCTAAGGGTGTTTGGAGGTTTTCTCGGTCATGCGGGGTGTCTTACCGCACGGTTCATTAAGGTTTTTCAAAATTTCTCGTCCGTCTATGAATAATCTTTCTTGAGATGATTACTACGTTATCGTCTCAATGAATGTATTCAGCTTTGAAAATGTTAAGAAAAACTTCCGAAGCTCAATCTTGATTGACCCAGACTGGGACTTGCCCCTATGGAGCTTATCGTGCGATGCAAGCACTTTGCCATAGGTTCAGTCTTTTGGGGCTAACGTCATGAAAATCACTTTAGCCTATACACTATGCTAGACAAACAATGAACGAGGCGGTAATCGCATTACCAAGGGAGAAAAGTGAAAGAGAGAAAGAAATTTAGCCGTGGTGTATGCCTTCGAAAATTTACGATCTTACCTATCTTGAACAAAAGTATAGTGTATACGGATCAATCCGCCCTAATATAATCTCTTACATTAAATAAGGTTTCTATAGGCGAGATTGCTTCCGGTGGGGTTATCATCCGTCAAGAGTTTACATTCAAAGTAATTGACACAAAAGGAGCCGAGAATCTCGGCGGTCGATCATCTTTCACGATTGAAAATCCTGAATGAAAATTGTGCTGTCCCAAAGGGAGGTAAATGAAAAGTTTACCTCTCGTCGACACTTATTATGGTGAATTTTCGGTAGTGAATTAAGTTACCCCGTAGTTTTCGATTTATGAATATTTACCTAAGAGGGGGAATTTCATTGTTAAAGGGATGTCGTCCCAGCAAAAATAACAAGTTTTTCAAGGATGTTAAACACTACTTTTGGGCTCGATCCCTTATTTTGTTCAATATTTGTGAGGATCTATTTATCCGACTGTGTGTTGCTGGCCAAGAAGCTGTTGACATCCCTCTAGCTTGCCTTAGTGAACCACTGGCGAGGGAAATTACGTTGCCAACTTACTGCCTAAAAAGGTTTTTGACTTAGGATTTTATTGGGGGCCATTACTATTTTCCGAGATGCCCTATGACTTGGTCCACCGTGTGACACTTGTCAGCGTCAGGAAAAATTTCGCAACGTGATGAAATGCCTCAAAATTCCATCCAAGTTTGCAAAATCTTTGACGTGTGGGGCATCGAATTTCATACTGTTCCAGTCTTCACACCGAGGGAAAAAAAATATATACTGCTGGCGGTCGACTATTGTCTAAAATGGGTCGAAGCGAAAGCGCTCCCCACCAACGACGCCCGATTGATCGCGGCACCCATTTTTGCATATAGACCTCGAGTTTGCAAAGGTCCTTGCTTATATACGGAGTTTAACTCATCGTCTCTCCACCGCGTTCTCATCAGCTAACATGTGGGCAAGTTGTGGTTATTTAATCGTGGCTTGAAATGATTCTTGATAAGGACCGGTGGGCGACGAACCGTGCTTCTTTGGTCGGATAAAACTAGATGATGCCACTTTGGGCCCTTCCGTACCGTTCAATCACCATCGGTGTACCCCATAATGCTCGTGTCGAAAAGGAATGTCATCTACCGATATGAGCTCGCAGCACAAAGCCTACTAGGCCTGAAGCATTGCAAACTTTTGACCTTGTGACCGCGGGGTGATCACCAAAATGTTCAACTAATCGAAACTAAATGACTTCGTGATCATGCCTATGAGACTCTTTAATATATAAAGAGAAATAAAAAGAGGATCCATGACTCATAGATCAATAACGCGTTTCAACGTCGGTGATCATGTCATCCTCTTTAACTTTAGACTTGAAGATGTTCTCATGCATGTTGATATCCCGTTGGTCAGGCCGTTCCATTACACCAAGTCTTTTACATATGCACCGTGAGTTATCTCAAACTTCCGGGCCCATAAACGTTCAAGGTGTGAAACGGCTCATCGAATTAACATAATTTGGAGGGGAACGTAACCACAAAATGGTTGTTCCGAGATCTCTAAAAACTTCCACCAAAGGTCAGTTGGTATTCGGAGATTGGGTCAAAGCTTAGTGACCCTAAACAACGCGCTTAGTGGGTGGCTACCATGCTTTTACGTTGTCGTATTATGTAGTAATGAATAAGTGTTTTTTGTTTTGTGAAGAGTGTGCCATCTTTTCATTTCGTTTGCCTATGTTTTTTTGGTTTGTCCGGATTTTTGAAGCCTCTCGTGCTCGTGGTTTTGTCCTTCGATCACTCGAGCTTCAAATCCTCAGCTTTATTTGGGAATCCAATATCTAATCTTATCGGACTATTCGTTTATCTTTAAGCATACTTAATAAACGGCTAGGATTTACGTCAGAGACATTCTTTAAAACATTGAGGACAATGTTTAATTCTAGTATGGGGGGATCTTCGATTTGATTATGTCTGCAGTTGTTGTTTTCGCGTAATCCTGTTTTTACCACTAAAATTTCTAAAGAAATGAAAAAATTTAAAATTTTTCAAAAATAAAATAAGTGTTTTGTCACAATTTTGACTTTTCCTTTTTGGTTGATTAAGATTATATTTGGGTCCTGACTCGAGCGTTGTTGAGCTCTAGCTTGTTCCTTAACTTTTAGACTAAGCGTGGCGGATCTTTGCGAAGTACGAAAGAAAAAATGTTAGAGTTGATTATGAGTTGAGTGCTAAACAATGATTAGTTGAAAATCTTTAATGGCTCTATGTATGTAATTTGTGGCTTTTTTTCCCAATTATAAGTTTATTCCGACTAATAATACGTGCCTTATTTTTCGGAGATTAAACTTAAATCAACAATTTTATCTGGTTAATAGCATAAAATTTAGTCTTAGTTTCAAAGTTTATACTTGAATTTTTCAAAAAAGAAGTCTTCTCTTTATTGTAATAAAATAAATTTAATTATGAAAAATGATGAAAAATGAAAAAACAAAAAATATAATAAATATAATGTGGGTTGATAAAAGTTTCTGCCTGCATTCTTGGCAGGATCACAACTGTTGTTACAGCCTTTTAATGAAGCCTCTTAGTAAGAATAAAAAAATCCTTGAGCTAATAAAAGTTGCTTGCATCTTGCCAGCTCACAACCGTATTGTTGCAGCATTTCTAAAAGGTTGAGGGTTACAATTGCAATCAATGTTAAGTTTTAATATTAAGTGTGAATTAATTAAATAGATCTTTTTTTGTCAAATTTAAATATGCTTTTGAACTTTGACTAATTCATTTTAAGTTTTTATAACAAGCTATGTATATACGGAAAAACTAAGAGTTTTTTAAACCTAAGGTCCATGAGTCCCGATACTAGTCTCTGTGAGGTGTCAAAAGCCTGGTCACTTAGCTGAAAGGTTAGGATGTGCCGAGACGAAAGTCGCTACATGGGATGATCTCGCCTTCAAACTCATTATTCTCGGGTGGAACGTGAAGCATAGAATTTTGCAATAGTTGATACATGGTTGAATTCATAATAGCACATTCACCTTAAGATATAATTAATTGTCCAAGAGTGAAAAGTTCACAAGTTGCAAATATGAGTAGTGTTAGCATCTTAACTGATATTTAACTGTGATTTCATTTTAAGCTTGGATTGGAATAAGTGAAAAGTCGAGGACGATGAATTTATCCTTTTCGGGGCATTCTCAGATCGAAATGAATCTTGTTCTATGATCCCTAAAGGTTATGAAAATAACAAAAGTCAAATTAGTTAGTTGCAAAAAAAATGAAAAAAAAAGAAAAAAAAAGAAAAATACAAAAATACAAAATATTAGGGTTTAAGTGTATATCTTTAAATATGGTAAAACCGAGGGCTTCTCTAATCTCCTTGATTCTTTAATTCACCTGTTGATGAACACTTAGCTAGGGAGATACTTTATGAGGGTTAATTAGTCCGAGGGGGATTAAGTTTCATTGTTTTCTAAGTGCTTTACTTTTGCATTGCGCTGAGGCATAGCTTTAATATCGTAGTATGAAGATTTTTAGTATGTGCCTTAATTACACATACATTTGACCTCTAAAACCGGACTTAAATGACTAAAAACGTACCAAAAATACATCATATTTGTATGTTTTGCATTTATATTGTGCAGGTAACGGATATCTAAGAAGAAAAAGAGTGGACAAAAACGAAGCCAAAACGACAAAACGAGCACGAGAAGGAAAGAGCGTAAAGAGAAGTCAAAATCAAAGACAAGTCAAAAAGTCAAAGTCAACCAAAGTCAAGTCAAAGCTCAACTCCGGGATAAGGCATTGGAGACAAGACGCATCGAAAACTAACCCGAAAACCTAAATTGCCAAAAGTAGGCCCACCCGTACCCACCTAGTGGGCCCGGGTCAGCCCACTTATACACTAAAAACCTAAACCCTTAAACCTTAATAAAGGCCCAAGTCCAATTTTTTATTAATAACCGGCCCCAACAACGGCCCTACCATCACCACTTTAACCCCCGTGTAACCTCATTCCACTTTATAACACCCCACGTTGTCCTTATATGGATAACGGTGCAAACCGTTATAAAACTTAAAGGACCAAAATTGCAAAGTACAAGGACGAATCATGAAATGATAATAAACACATTCAGGGACCACTCCTGCCAAGCCCCTAAACTTTCAACTTGCCCACCAATCAAACTAAACAGGGACAACCCTTTTCCCGCCTCTACCCTATTTTTCACTGTTCACCCTCCGTCCCCAAAATTACTCTTACCCCAAGGATTAAACCCACCTTCTAGAAGCCAATAATGATGCAATGAGTGACGTTTTGCTCTGACACGTTGGCGATCCAAAAGCAATTATTGGGGAATGATTGTGTGGCAAGCATCCAAGGGCTAAGATGAATTTAAAGAAGCACAAGTTGATTTGAAGGGCCAAGATTGATGTTGTTTTTCCTCTCACACAAGAAAACCAGCTAAAGACCTCGAAGCATCTATCCTATCCTATAAATAGAGGGCTTAACCCTTGGTAGTTGGTGTGGAGTCTCCTTAGGAATAGATACTATGCAAGCATATTTAAGGATGTAGCAAAGATGTATAAATACTGTTAATATATAGAAACACTGATTTTGAATACTATGTGTTTTTATGCAGTATTCTTAACATAAAGTTACTAAGAAAAACAATGTAGAACTAAATAATAACTTCTATTAATCTGCTTTGAACGATTACAGATTACTAACTATTGAGATATGATTTTTCTATGAGATATATTGAGGTCGTCTCTCTAACTATGCCAAGAGGGATCCTTTTATAGACCTAAGGTCTAACCTATCAAAGGCTTACAAAACGCAGTAAATATCTTTTCCTAAAATATCTACATACTTATCTCTTAAACTTTGGTACTAACTATTTTTCTACTATCGGTACTAACTAACTGATCAGTCCTTAACACTTTTACTGTCAGTATAACTCTATAACTATCAATACTACTATTGTATCGATCGGTACTAAGTTAGGAAAACATAAATTCCTGAACAATCCTCCCTTAAACTTGAATGTTGATTTTTTTTTTAACTTTAATGTTTCTTTAACATCTTTAATGCATAGAGGATGTATCCAAAACACTTTTATTTTTCTTGATCTTTTTAAACTCTATCTTCTTCAGCTGCAACTTTATCTTCTCGGCAACACATCAACATCTTTTCAGCAACAATCAAACTAACGTTGGCTTTGTTAGTTTTTGGCAAACTACCAGCCATAACGGATGTGGTGTTCCTTTACCAGTAGTGGTTTGCTTGGGATAGTTAACTCTTCTTTTTAACAAACCATGGTGAGTTATTACCAACAATTTTTGGTAAACTAGTCTACATCTACAGATATGATTTGTCTTTACCAAATTACCGTTTCTCTTTTGGACTAGCCATGCTACATTGCCATAACATGGTGCTTGAATAAACAATATAGTTTTTAGCAAGCTATCAGCTCAATCAATAGATTCTAAATTAGTCTTTACCATGAATGTTTGATCATGGACTAGCCAACTCTTAACCTTTTGAAGCATGGGGTGAGTTGAGAACCCTATAATTTTTGGTAAATTGTCAACCATAAACGGATATTTACGAGAAAGTCTTTACCCACAAGCCGTTTGCTTAGGACTAGCCCAGTTCTTAGGCCTGTAAGCATGGTGAATTGTTGTCCATTTGTTGTGTGGTGGTTTGACAACACTCCAACCTTCTTCAATTCCTTTCAACCTTATTCTTATGGTTCTAACTATCGAAGCAACTTTCTTGATACAATCTAATTCAACTCTAACTGCATAGTGCTCGTATTCTTCAGACTCTAACATTACTTCAGGTTTTTGCACATTACTTTCTTTATCAAATGATACTTCTTCTCTACCAGCATATAAATGACTAATCCTATTTCAGTCACTAAGGTATGTACCCCTGAAGAACCATGTAGTTTCCAACTCACTATGTTCCAATCTTGTTGTGAGTTCCAAAACTTATCTTCATCATCTGGATTGAACATAACCATCAGGAATCTCCCCCCAAAGTTACTTCTATCAAAACCTTCAGGTATCTCATCTTGATATCTGTCCATTACTAGTTGATACACAGCATTCAAATCTTCTCTATCAAATATGGACAATACCCTCATCAAAGTGCTAAAATATCTCTTTTGTCCATTGCTTTTAATCACCACATTTTGATTAATTTCTTCTAAGTTTCCAGCTTTATCATCTTGTGGCTTAGTTCCAAGACACTATGTTTTCCACTCTTTGATAGGATACTTCTTGTCAAGTATTTCATAATCTACTTCTTTTTCCTCATCTGGAGCTATTGTTAAATGTAATCTAACCTCATCACCTCTCTTTATCACCTTTCATCTTCAGAAGTGTTTTGAAAGTATCTTCTTTTCCTTGACTCTTCTTTTTCCTATTTTCAGTACCAAGTTTTCTCTTTCTTTGTACTTTCTTCTTCTTTTTCTACTCCTTTGGCTTCTTCTTTTTTCTACCTCTTGATCACTTCACTTTTAGAGGAGTCAACTCCTTTCTCATTCATCCTTTTGATCAGTCTTTCATCTTCAGCAGACCCAATAGAGATAAAATCTTCATCTGACCTCTTAATCTTCTCATACAGGACTTGTACTTCCTCAAACTTCTTGATTTTCAATTCAGCATGCTTGAAATTTCCTACATGCTTCAAGTAGGTCATCATTTGATTTCTCAGTTGATTCTTGGTTGGTGGTTCTGTTCCTGATGGCCTCTGATCTCTGTTGAGCAAGGAATTTTCTCTACTTGAGCCAACAATTTGTATGAAGGAACTTTGCTCTTTCTTCTATTGTAAATTGTTCTACTTTCTTGGTCCTTGAAGCTTTCTAAGCAAGAGTCTTTCTGCCTCAATTCTTGCCTTTGTATATATCAAATATATTATGAGAGCCTTTTTCATTTAGTAGCTTTTTATTCAGCTTTTCTGTTTCTTTCGTTTCTATCACGTTCCCACTCTTATTCGTATTTTCTAGCCATCTCTTCATCTCTTCAAGCTCGTTTAATAATATTCTCAGCTTCAGGTATTACAATCAGATTCACTTTCAGATTCATCTACTCCTCTTCATTTTCTTCCTTTCCTTTGTCTTTTGGATCAATTTTGCGTAAGAGGGGCTTTAATTGTCAAGAAGTGACTTGTAGAGGTAGGTCTAGGTCTGTCAGTTTTTAATATCTTCAACTCTACACCTTTCACTTTTCTCTAGAAACTGCTTTGCTTGACTCATGTTGAGAAGAACCTTAGCTATTGTTTCATCATCTCCAAATATTTAGATAGTAGGTGTATTGAGTGACTTTGTAGCAACTTCCTTATTTTGTATGATCTTCGAGTGCCTTTTCTATATTGTTGCCCATCAGTACTTTCAATTTGCTCTTCAGTACCTTCAATTTGCCTGTCAGTACTAACTTTGGATCCGTCAGTACTAACCGATTTGGTCTGTCAGTACTAACTTTCTCCATTATTAGTACTAACCATTATCCTTGTAGTATAAGTACATCTTCAGTACTAAGTACATTCTCCTCAATCTCCTTGTCTTCATCCACTATATCCCTTGTCCTCCCTTCATCCTGAGCATTCTTTGTTTCCATATGATCAACTGTATCTTCAGGAATCTCATCAAATAGAGGATCTCTTTGAACTGATGATTCACCTTTAGCAAACTTCATCTTTAATTTTGATAACAGACTTCTTTGTGCACCCTTTGTTTTTTGAAGATTCTTTATTGCCAATCTTTGCTTCAAGGAAACAACTTTGCAGCCAGGATATGTCGGTGTTTGATTTCTGGGTTATCTAGCTTGCTTCTTGAGCTTTTTGACCAGAGCCTTCAAGTGTTGTATTTCTTTGGCTTGATCTGAAACCTGTGCACATAAAGAGAGACAAAGATCATAGACACTTTGGAGGGTCATTTCACCCTCATTCCCTGAAAGGGATTTATCACTGGATGAATGACCTCCAAGATTCCCACCAGAAGTTTCTGGAATAGAATCAGGAATAATAGTAGTGGGTGAAGGTCTTGGGGATAGGTCAGTCTATGTCAATAGTTACCTCACTAGTTTGAGCAGGAGATGAGTCAGTTTGTGGCTCATTAGGTACTTCACTAGTGGGAGCAGGAGAGGGTGTAGGTTGAGCTTCAGATGGTCTTTCTGAAGGAGCACCCTCATCCTTAGTTGGTTGTACCAACATAGTAGCAAACAAAGGGGTGACTTTCCCTGAGAAATGTTTACCCTTTTTAACCATGAAAGAAAAAACTTTACTAGTTAAAGTGTTTACAGGAAAATGATCTAAAGGTATAGGGACATTAACTAGTTGTTTACCTAAAAAGATAGAAATAAAATGTGGGTACATTACAAACTTCTTTTTAGCATCTAAATGTCTAAGCATGCCATCAAAAATTAATTTAGAAAAAATTATACTTCTGATTAGATGTTAAACAGATGACAGCAGTAACAATATTAGTAGGAATTTGATCCTAAGAGGTACTTTTTGAACTAAGACAATGATTTGTTGTATGAAATAAAAACCTCCATTTGGGTGAAAACAAAGCTTTATTAAATGTTAACATTGTTAAATCCCCCTCATACCCCATAAGCTGTTTTATAGCATCAAATTTAGCCTGATTAGGTAAAAGTCTATCCATCAGCATCTCAAAAAGAAGATCACTTCTTATTGAATGCATCAGAGATAGACATAGACTTGCCAGCTACTTTTGCAAAGTAATGTGCCTCCTAACATTCTTGATTATTTTGGACTTAGCAGACGTTCCGAAACTGTTCAACAAACTGTAGTAGATACCAACCGAACTATACAGTGAGTGCATGATGAATGGAACTACGCTTAAGTAAATCATATGATCTTATGTAACTTCTAAATTGCCCTTCAGGTCTTGTCCTGATTCTGCGACCATTGTTGTGCTTAGGAGAACCTTGACTCAGATACAGCATTGTGTTGGAAGAGTGATCGGTCGTGAAGAGAGAAATTAGGGCTGTATATTTTGTTTTTCGGGAAAAGGTAGTTAAGAGTGATTTGCGTAAGTTTGCGTTTAAGGAACTGTGCAATGAGTTGGATTTATATAGGTTTAGGAAGATCTTAATTTCAAGGAAAACCGTTTCAATTTATTACTTTGTACCCTTGGCGGTATTTGCTTCAACGTCTCTTATAGCAGTACTAACTATTTGCCCAGTGTGGTACTAACTTTACACTGTCAGTACTAACTTTGGTCAATCAAAGAATGAACAATGTAGGTAACAAGAGTGCTTTAGTACCATTAAAAACTCTTCGCAATCATTCTGTAAATCCTCTCAAACCGTTGGAAAAGCAGCACCTATGATTAAAATGTATCCAGACACCAAAAACTTTATACAAACTATACAAGTCATCAAATTTCCTCCCTTTAACCAATGCAACTTATGGATTTATCATCCCAATTGAAACAACCAAGAACTGGAACCGGCTAACATCAAATGCCTTGGTGAGTAGATCAGCTACATTGTCATCAGTGTGGATTTTAAGCACTTGGATTAGTTTCTTCTCATAAGCATCTCTGATGAAGTGATGTCTAATAGCAATGTGCTTCGTTTTGGAATGATATACTGGATTCTTTACAATGCTAAATGTGTGCTTTAATTATCAATGTAGATTTTTTATCTGAGTTCATGAAGTTGAACCATTGTCTAACATTTGATTTTGATTCCCACAAATCTTACCTCAGCAGCTTTGACAGCAGCTAACATATTCTGCTTCTGAAGTAGAAAGTTGCCACTATGTCTGCTTTTGTGCATATTGCACCAAGAAATAAGTCTCCTGCCAAGAAATTGACAACCTCCTGTTGTGGATTTCCTGTCAAGATTGGCTCCAGCATAGTCACTCTCTGAGTAGGATTCCAGGTCAAATGAAGACACTTTAGGATACCAAAGACCCAGTTTGGGTTTGCCCTTTAGGTACCTAAAAATTCTCTTGACAGCACTTAGATGATAAGACTTTAGAGTGACCTGAAACCTAGAACAAGCACAGACTGCAAACATAATGTCAGGTCTAGAAGCAGTCAAGTACATTAAAGAGCCAATCATGGACCTATAGAGTTGGACATCCACATCACTTACTTCCTCATCCTTGACTAACGGCTTCTGAGTCTCAATTGGTGTACTAGCAGTCTTAACATTGGCAAAGTCAAACTTCTTCAGGATTTCTGCAACATACTTATCCTGACTAATAAAGATACCATCTTCCTTCTGTTTGACTTGTAATCCAAGAAAGAAAGTGAGCTCTCCCATTGAACTCATCTGAAATCTACTCTTCATTAATGCCTCAAACTCATCACACCAAGATTTCTTTGTAGACCCAAAGATGATATCATCCACATAGACTTGAACTAGTATGATATCATGTTTGTCCTTCTTTATGAAGAGAGTTTTGTCAATAGTTCCTCTTCTGTATCCATTCTTCAATAAGAAAGTAGATAAAGTAGCATACCAGGCTCTGGGAGCTTGATGTAGCCCATAGAGAGCTTTTACAACTTTGTATACTTTCTGAGGATATTTAGGATCTAGAAAACCTGGTGGTTGAGACACATATACCTCTTCATCAATTTTCCCATAAAGGAAGGCACTTTTCACATCCATTTGATAGACTATAAAACCCATGTATGAGGCAAAGGCCAAAAAGATCCTTATGGCTTCAATCCTGGCCACAGGAGCAAAAACCTCATCATAGTCTATCCCTTCCTCTTGCCTATGTCCCTGAGCAACTAACCTTGCTTTATTTCTGACAACAACTCCTCTTTCATCCTTCTTATTTCGATAAACCCACTTTGTACCGATAGCCTTCTTCCCATAAGGCAAATCTACTAAGACCCAAACTTTCTGTATCTTAAACTGCAGCAATTCTTCTTGCATAGCATCAACCCAACTTTCATCTTCAAGAGCTTCTGAAATCTTCTTGGGTTCATGTTGAGACAGGAAACAAGCAAATAAACAATGATGGAAGTCCTTATGGTTAGTTCTCTTTTGCTTTTGAACATAGCTAACAAAAGCATGAGCTCCAGAACTTGTATTTACTTTGCTTCTTGTTTGAACTGCTGAGGTTGGATCTCCTAGAATAAGTGCTCTTTAGGATGAGTGGAGTGATCACCTTATGTAGGAATGAGACTATAAATCACAACAGTTTCCAAGTTTGTGTGAGTCAGCCACTGCACCCTCTCATCATAAGATGAAGTATTGAAAATACCATCAGTAGATTTTTGATAGTATACCTCAAGTGGAGGTATTTCTAAACATCTTCTTCAGAATGTGTTGGATCAGCAAGAGATAGTCCCTCATGAGGACTGGCAGTACTAACTGGTAATGAATCAAACAGAATTAAGTAGTGTGTAGTACTGTAGCTTTAGCTGGTGTGCTAACAGTACTAAAAATGTTAGTATTGCTAGGCTTAGTAGCTCCTTATTTTATCACTAAGTGCTCAAACTTCTTCCTTAGGACTTCAGCTTCCTCATTAGCCTCCTTTTCTTGCCTCTTAAGTCTTTTAAGGTCATCCATAAAGACTTGTTCTTCCTCTCTTGGACCTTTTCTTTTATCATATGTTGTTAATGCTAGAGTGATTGTTGAAGAATAAGAAGGCTATATGGGCAGTACAAAACAGTCTTGAGCAGATTCATCTTCTTTGTCAGAACCCCTTCAATCAATAATCTCTTCTGTACCTGCATTTTGGTTAGCTTCTTGTTGACCTGCATTTAGGTTAGCTTGATTCTCTGAATTGACAGGATGATAATTCATAGAGTCAGTTAAGTAATCAATATCAAAAAGCCAAGTTGGTCCTTTTCCTGCAACATTTGGTTTGTTCTCTAAGAAGGTGATGTGCAGTTTCCCAACTCATTTTGTTTCTAAATTGTATACCCTAAAAGCCTTGGGCGCATTGTAGAGAATAACCCAACATAAAAACCTTCATCTGATTTACCAGCAAAACTACCAGGTGTCATGTATTTCAAACTGGACACATGGCACCCAAACGGTCATAGATAACTTAAAATTGGTATCTCACCAGTTTTAAAAGTTCATAATGTGTCCTAATTATAGCTTAGGTCCACTAATACCCTATTTAGAACATAACAAGCAGTACTAACTGCTTCAGCCCAAAAAGTGTTAGGTAAAAATGAATCTGCAAGCATGGTCCTTGCACCTCATAATGGTCCAGTTCTTTTCTTTCATCACTCCCATTTTGTTGTGGAGTTCTGGCATTAGCTGTATCCCTCTTAATCCCCTTTAACCTACAGAATTCAATAACATCTTTGTTCTTAAATTCTGTACCATTGTCACTTCTAATGGTCTTAACTTTTTTATTCAATGGTTTCTCTATCTGTCTTATAAAGTCCATTAAGATTGCAACTAGTTTTATCCTTAGTTCTTATGAAAAATACCCAATTAAAACCTGCTAAAAACATCAGTGATGACAAGCAAAAGGTCTTAAGGATTAACTCCTTACAGATTGGCGATCCAAACAAATCCATATGAAGAAGATGTAAAGAGTGGCTTATAGTACTTACTGCTTTGGACTTACAGGAGGCCTTGTGTTGCTTATTCCTTTCTGACAAGCAACACAGTGTTGGTCATTTTAAAAAGCTTAGCAGGTATACTCTTACAAGATTTCCCATTACAAGGATTTTGTTTATATTTTTGAAAATTAACATGACCAACCTCCTATCCATTTGTTAATTCATCAATTGTAGCCTTCTGTAATTAAACAATCCAATCCTCCTGAAGGAACAATGTTCTCTAAATTGAAGCTGTACATATTGTTTTGTCTGGGGATTTTAAGTAATACTTGATTGTCATCGGGTAACTTAAATTCAGGAAACAAAAACAAGACATTCAGAATTCTGTAACATAACTTTGTTCGTTTGTCACACATTTGTGACACAGAAAAAAGATTGAAATGCTGAAGTTCTTTCACAAAGCACACATCCTCAAAATCTAACTTTCCAGTTTTTATTTTACCTTTACCAGTGATATAACCTTTACTACCTCCAAAAGCAACAGGGCCACCATTAAAGTCTTGAAACTCAGCAAGGTAGGCCTTGTTTCCAGTCATGTGCCTGGAACATCCACTATCAACAATTCCTTTATTCTTTAGAGCTCCTATGGTGAAATAATCCTGCACAGTAAAAGAAAGAGATTAGACTCTCTTAGGGACCCAAGCCTGTTTGGGCTTGAGTCTGCCTAGTGGATCTTTGAAAGTATAACAATTTCTAAGACTGGATCCACCATTGTATTTGGATCCACCATGGTATCTTTGTGGTCTCCAATTACAACCTGCTGAGGGCTTAACAGCAGTTTCCCTTTTTCCCCCAACAGTACTAACTGCATTTACCTTAGCAGTATTAACCTTTTGTTTTGAAAAATCTGTTCTAAGTACTGTTGTCTTTTTGAAAGGCCTTGAAGATGGGTGAATGAGTAATTGGAAAAACATTTGCTGTCAAACTCTATTCATAATGGCTAACAGTATTTAACTTCATGGCAGTACTAGTTAGATATTGTCTAGTCTTTAACACTTGCCTTTGCATTAACTAAAAAAGTTTAGTACTGCTAGCTCTAGCAGTATTAACTAGAATTATACCAAGATCTAGTTAGTACTAGCTGAAGGAACAAATTGGATTTGTTTATTCACACTTATGCACATTATTCCCAACCATGTTTAATTCAGCTTTTATTTGCCATCCTCTACTCATTAAATCACAATCTCTAACTAAAATGATTAAGAACGCCCACAAACAAAACATGCTCTTAACAGCAAAACCAGACCTAAATCTTTCTTATCAACTTTAGGTTTTTGACTATGTGTTGTATGCTTTTAACATTGTTCCCTAGGAGTTTTTAGACTGCCGGTTAGCAAAACTATGTATTTCTTGTTGTTTTGTTTTATAGACACACACTCATCTTCACTACTGATTCATACTCCCTCAATGAATAGGAGCATCATAACCAGAACATAGTTACTTCTACATTAGATTCATTGACAACTGGTTTCAGTCCACTATATTAGAAGATTCTGTTACTAATGTTAGATTCACAGGTATCAAATTTACTTGATTGGGATCAGATTCACTACGGTGTGAGTCTGTATTGACCATATGTAAACTGTGAATTAAATCTATTCAATTTAAGGTTCCATAGGCATATAATTCCCTGTCATGGGTGGGGGTACAGCATGCATTCCTTCTGCAAACCTATCATACACAGGTTGGTTTTCTATATCACTCTCTTTATTCATAAAAACACTCTGCAATACTTCATTTTCATAACTCAAAAATTAACAACATAATGTGCATCCACATACCAATCCCAAACATAACATTAGCACTCACTTGGGTATTTAGCAGTTTACCAAGATATTTAGAAGAGGTTATGCCATTTTTCTACTTTATCCTTTAATCTTCTTTTCCTTTTTGAGCTTCTGCTAATAACTTTTCTTATTTTATGTAAGATCAACTGTTTTAATCATACTAAATCTATTTTCAAATAAACTTTATCTTGTCATACCAAAGTTGTCCTTGTTGATGACAACAACTGTGCTTCAACTTCCTTAAAACCTTGAGAGTAGTTTTATTCTATGCTTCATCACTAAGTTGTTCTCTTTACATCATACAATTTTTTAAGATTAGCATAAGACTCTTTACACTTATTTGAACATGAAATTACCTCTGTGTCTGAGTCTGAGCTGTTGCAGGCCATCAAAGCATAATCTTCATCTTTTGAATGATTTGTCCAATCCACACCTTCTCCATCAACTGTCACCAATGCCTTAGAATCTCCTTCTGTACATTTTTCTGCTCCCATCCTTGTTTCCAGAATTCCATGCATCCCTCCTCTTGTTATCTTGAGTTCCCTTGATTCTACACTCTCTAGCAAAATGCCCTGTTTTGTGGCAATTGTAGCATTCCACTTTGGTTTTATCAAAGCCAACAGTCTTCCTCAAATTGTAGCTTTCTTCCAGTCTTCTGTAAAACTTTTTCATTCTCATTGAGATCATGGCCACTTGCCACTTTAAGTCCATTTCTTCAAGATCATATTCATCCATCAATTCCAAGTCCTCATGATCCAGTTGAGGGCAACTTGATTGATTAGCAACGAAGTGATAGATGAAGTTTGTTCATCACTATTGAGTTTTGACCAGAAAGATTGGGAACACAATAAGCGGTACTAACTTCATTTAGTACTAATTGTGTTCTCAGGACAAAGCTACATTTTGTTGGCTAAGAGGATGATGATGCAGTAAGCCTTTGTATATCACCTCAAAACATACTCTTAGATTATTGTACAAATCATCAAAACTAAGAGTGTCCACCCCTGTTTGGTTCTCATTATTAGGGAGACTTGTGACCAGGCAGAAGGTAGAGATCTTAGGAATTTTTGATTAGCTCCTCAGAGATACTAAATCTACCTGCTCTATGATCTTTACTGACATAGACGACTTTGGAACCTGTCATAACCTTTGTGAAGCCCTTCTGTGTGTATACAGAGAATCCTCAAACTGTTGCATTCAAGATATACTTTGCATCTTCTGATTCTTCATTCACCAAATCTAGGATTTGTTGCATCCCACATTACTTTTGCATCTATCATCTATGGAACTTAGCAATATGAACTTCTGGAGAGCCATAAGCAAGGTGGTCCTTTGCTTTCTCTCTCTTCTCTGGCTACAATCTCTTCTGCAGTTCTAAGGAGGCAAACCTTAATTTGTCCTGATGTATCTGAGAGAATGATACAGGGACCATTTCCCAGATTTGTATAACCTCCCAGATTGGATAGTCTGTATGGGCCAAATAGTGCTCCATATTCATAGCCCAGATATCATATTCTCCCTTTTTGAGAATAGGCAGCTTGATGGTTGATACTGTATGAGGAGTTTGTTGGGTTGGTATTTATGATGATGATGGTGGAGGTGGTGGTGGTGGTGGAATTTCATCTTGTGGTCCAGACATGTTTAGTTTTTTGAAATGATGAGGTTTATAGATGGATTAAGATTGTCTTCTTATTCAGAGTTTCTCACAGGCTCTGATACCACTTGTGAGTCCTCTAGGAATAGATCACTGTCAGCCTATTAAGGAATAATAGCCAAAATGATAAATACCACTGACTATATAGAAAACACAGATTATGAATACTATTTGTTAATTGCCGGAATCTTTAACACAGTACTAAGAAAAACAATGTAGAACTAAATAATAACTTCTATTAATCTGCTTTGAACGATTACAGATTAATAACTAATTAGATATGATTTTGCTATGAGATATCTTGAGGTCGTCTCACTAACTATGCCAAGAGGGATCCTTTTATAAACTAAGGATAAACCCTAACAGAACAGGCTTACAAAACGCATACATATCTCTTAAACGGTACTAACTCTTTTCTACTAACAGAACTAACTATTTGATTAGTACTTACATTTTGTACTGTTAGTACTAACTATAACTAACGGTACTAAGTTAGGAAAACATAAATCCTAACAGTCAACGTATACATCAAGAATGATGTTGCTTATTATTCACACTTCACAGGCCCATTGGCCCAACATGTTTATAGCTTCATCCCACCTATTTTGTGGCCTAGTGTAGGTATGCAGGCCCAACATATTGTTCCTTAGTAATATATTCAAACTGCTCCTCGCCCAATATGTTGTCTAGTCTAACCGCAGCCTGCTCATGTCTTGCTCTCAGCTTATATGGCCCAATTTCTAGTTTTTCATCTAAGTTTCAACTGCTACAGCCCAGGTTTCACAGACCCCGCTAATGCAATATGGTTCAGTTATTGTTCTAGTTTATGGGGCACCAACAGGGTTTCTCGGTCAAGCTTATCATGTCACCACTCTTCCCCAAGCATTTGATATCGTGGCACCTCATTATCCAAGCTGGAATATGGACACGGGAGCATCCTCACATCTTGCAAACAACACATGTATACCCACAACTCTTAGTCATCAAAGCATGTACCGTCATTCGTTAGCAATGGCCAATCTATACATGTCACCAATATGGGACATAACTCTTTGTTGACACCTCATTGACCTTTGTATTTAAATAATATCCTTGTAAGACCCAATATAGTTAAAAACTTAATTTATGTTCGTTAATTTACAAAAGACAATGATGTCTTTTGTTGAATTTGACAGCTTTGGCTTTTCTATAAAAGATTCAAGACGCGTCAACTTCTTCTCCGTTGTGATAACAACAGATACATGTATCTTATTACCCACCAACTATCATCCACTCCTATTTGCATTGTTGTCTTTTTTTTCATTCTACGTGGCACCAATGCCTCAGACATCCCGTGACGATATGCTTCGTAATTTAGTGCCGCTTCGTTTAATAAATTGTAATATGTCTAAAGAGTCGAACTTGTGGCATTCTTGTCATATAGGCAAACATGTTAAGCTTCCTTTTTATAGTTCTGAGTCGCATGTTGAGTCTGTATTTTATATCATACACTCGGATTTGTGGACATCCTCGATTCCAAGTGTTAGTGGAATTAAATAATATGTTATTTTCTTAGATCATTTATCTCATTATCTTTGGGTTTATCCTTTGCATAATAAAATTTAATTTATTTGTTAAGTTTGTTGAATTTCATGCATTTGTGAATAAACAATTTAATATTGATATTAAGTCCTTGTAGTGTGACCATGGGAGTGAATATGATAATACTCATTTTCATACCCTCTTTTGCCAACATGACATACAATTCCATTTTTCATGTCCTAAGCCATACCAACATATGGAAAATTGGAACGTATGCACCGCGCCATTAATAACCTTCTTCGCACCTTACTTTTTCAAGCCCGCATCCTTCCTATTTATTGGGTCGAAGCACTTCATATGGCTACATACCTTTTATATATCTTATCCTCTACCGATATTAAGAATGAAATACCTTTTATCATGTTATACCATAAACAACCCACTTTTCATGACCTTCTTGTATTTGGGTGTCTTTGCTACCCCCATTTGCATGTTGACTACAAGTTACAACCTCGATCCACGCCTTGTATTTTTCTCGGATACCCATCTCATCATCAGGGATATTAATGTCTTGACTTATCCACCAACAAAATCATCATTTCTCATCATGTAACATTTAATTATATTGTTTTTCCTTTTGGATCCATGACCCGCACTTAACCGCCTAATTATGATTTTTTTTACTTACCAATTTATTGCCTACACCAAAATTAGCTCAAACTACACCACCTTATGTTACAACACCACCTTTAGCTCCTCTTAAATTGGCTACCAACCCTACCTCTTCAGCCCAAACAACTCCCCTCACCACACCACCTTCCACTCTACAACGAGCTCAACCAGCTCCACCTTAAACGCAATCCCAAACTGCCTCACCTTTACAGCCAGCCCACTCAGCCCAACAGCCTAATCCACCCGTTAATCCTAATGTCCAAATACCCGCACCCGCTCCTACTACCGTGTTATATTTAATACTCACATGATGGTCATTCGTGTAAAGGACGGCATCTCTAAGCCCATTGATCGGTTGAATCTTCACCTACCCTGTCCCTTCCTCGGTCTCATATGCATGCCCTTCGTGACCCAAAATGGCAAAGGCATATGTTAGATGAATATAATGATTTAATTACTAATAGTACATGTGTGCTTGTGCCTCGTCCAACTAACATTAGTATTGTGAGATTTGTGTAGCTTTTCAAGCATAAGAATCATATCGACGGACCACTTAGTTGATATTAGGCTCGCCTAGTGGCGAATGGTCGCAGTCAATAGCAGGCATTGACTCTGATGAGACTTTTAGTCTGGTTGTTAAATCGACTACTATACGCATTGTTTTAAGTATTATTGTGTCTTGCAGCGGGCATATTCATCAGTTAGATGTGAAGAATGCTTTCCTTCATGGTCATTTATCTGAGATGGTCTATATGCATCAGCCCCCGGGGTTTGTAGATCCTTATAGGCCTCATTTTGTGTGTCACCTGCAACATTCTTTATATGGGCTTAAGCAAGCCCCACTTGCTTTGTTTTAGCGCTTTTCTGGTTATGCTACTCGAGTTGGTTTTCAACACAAAAAAACTCACTCTTCTTTATTTATATTTCATCTTGGTTATGACATTGCTTAGTTGGTGCTTTATTGGATGATATCATACTTACAACTTCGTCTTAAGCTTTCTTACAGCTGGTTATTTATTCGTTTCTTGTTGAGTTTGCTATGGCCTTAATTCGTCAAATTATTTTCTTGGCATTTCTACTCAGCGGTCATCAGCAGGTTTATTTTCATCCCAGTCTACTTATGCTGAGGAAATTGTTGAGCGTACACATTTGTAGAAGTGTAATCCTTGTAAGAGTCTTGTAGATACTTAGTCCAAATTAGGAGCTGACGGTGATCATGTTAGTGATCATGCATTATATCGGAGCTTAGCTAGAAAACGTAAATATCTCACATTTACATGCCTAACATTTCTTACGTATTTCAGCAGGTTTGTCTTTGCATGCATGATCCATGGGAACCACATTTGACTGCTTTAAAGCGTATTTTACGCTATGTACGTGGTAATATTGATCATGACCTCCAGCTTCATGTATCGTCTTCCTCGTCGATTTACCTTGGGTTATTGTGTTTTTCTGGTCATAACTTATTTTCATGGTCTGCCAAGCGGTAGGTTACTTTGTCTTGCTTTAGTGCTGAAGCTGAATATAGATGTGTTGTTAATGTGGTTGATGAGACTGCGTGGGTGTGTTATATCTTTTTGGGTAACCATGGTTTCTAGCCTTTTGGTCAGCTAATCCACGGGGTTTGAACCCACCGCTACACAGACTCAAACCAGTTAAAGCCCTCCTTTTTTAGGAGGTTGGCGTAGCCAATTCAAGGTTGTTTGCATCTAGCAGGAATTGAACTTTAGACCTCACACATTTTAGAGTAATAGCCACAACTCTCTTTGCCACTAGGCCATCCTTGAGTGGTTGGGTGCGTAATATTTTACGTGAGCTTCATGCTACTTTGTTTACTGGCACATTGGTTTATTGTGATAATGTTAGTGCCCTTTATTTGTCCACTAATGTCACACCCCCAAAACGGGTCGCAACGGAAATAGGCATCCGGGGGCATGACTTCATAAATATTTCAAACACAAAGCATAAAGAACGACCACTGCATGGAAGTTTTGAAAGTAATATCTCGTTGCTTTGATTAAAATAAAAGAGTATTACAATAATTTAAATGTATTTAAAACATAGCGGAAGCATAAATAGGTTTTGCAAGACAACGATTATTAAATGATAGATAAATTCTTGAAAGTGATGCCATATACATGCAGACTCCATGTAGCACATCAAAGAGTTCCAATAGCTAAGCACATGAGAAAAACATGCTTAGAATGTCAACATAAATTTGATGAGTTCATAGGTTTAAGTAAAGTTGAAGTATGGACCATAAGATTTCAAAGTTTCAAAGTATGATCATTGTAACACATACCACGTCACAAAAAGCATTTAAGTTTGCACTAAGATCATGACACCGAAGCTAAACAAAGTATGCAGCAAATAAATGCCAAGTTATGTTTTTGCCAAAATAGATATTTAACCCAAGATTACCTATAAATTCGACATGCTATACGTCCGTTTGATCAGTCCCTCCGATACAAGTAAGAATCACCAAACCCGGACGGGGATATCAAGCCCAAATAGATCTATTTATACCACTCGGTTCATGATAGGGCAGTAGTTGGTTAACGATACTTAGGCATAACAACAAACGTATAAGTAAAGTACTTGCGTCCAATCGTAAATCAAGCAATGTTTCTCACCCCAATATTTGCAAAGTATTTGTAAAACGAGTAAAAGTAGGGCTATAAACTCACCTTAAGTAGGACAATGAGTAGAGAAATAATCCACGAACGTAGAACATACACAAACGAATCCTAACCACGACCTAAATATATGACGCGCTTTAGAAGAAAGCAAAGGATACGAAACGTTGGAATAAGCCGTTTTTAGATAGTCAATATCACCCGAATGTGTTTGTATTTTAGTTTAATTATTCAAAACTCAGTTTCATAATTGAGTTTTAATTAAGTTTCGACACTTAGACCGAAAGTTACTATTTTTAGCAAGTTTAGATATCCCGAACATTGCCCGACGTCTAAGTATTTCCACTAAGTTTATATTGTTAGACAATGATAAAACCCTGTAGGTTATGCTTTATTATTGATCCCAATGTATAGGAGATTACATGAATGAAACCCTAACGGACCTTAATCCCACAAATCGGGCTTGGGCCTATTTATCCTATAATACACCCCCGCAGTCCGAGCGGCGAAATAGCGAAAGCTCGAACTGGAGTAGTAAACTTGAAAAGAAAAAGACACAAAACATTAACATAATAAAAACATAACTTTAGTCGACTTGTGACAAAACCGTACAAACGGTCGACTTTAGTCGACCGGTACCAACGGTCGGCTAAGTCGACTGGTAACACAACCGTACCAACGGTCGACTTTAGGGACTGGTACCAACAGTCAACTTTGGTTGATTGATAACAAAACGTACGAACCATCGACTAACAAAAAAACAACTATAACTTTAAAAAAAGATGATTCACTCCATAGATAATATCAAAGATCCAAAACATCAACCATTACAAAATAACACAAATTAACTAAGATGTATGTGCTCCCACCAATAAAAGAAGAAACATATAAAACAAACATCAAAGACTCATCATTTACAGATCAATCATGCTTTCTTCTGAAAGAGCATCCTTCGGTGAGCTTGACTTCTTTGACTTTGTGTAACAAGAATATATATGGCTTCTTTGACTTTGCGTAAAGAGGATATATATGAGTGGTGTTGATTTAAGAACAACACAAACTGGTAGTGAAAGTAACAGGCAAGAATCTGTAACATTTATATTAAGGGTTCAGTGGTATAGAGGAGAGGGTTAGGGTTTGACGAGGTGGCATTAAAGAGGCGGCTCAACGTAGCCACCTAGGTCTAAGGATCAGACCGCTCTGATACCATGTTAGACAATGATAAAACCCCGTATGTTATGCTTTATTATTGATCACAATATATAGGAGATTACATGAATAAAACCCTAACGGACCTTAATCCCACAAACCGGGCTTGGGCCTTGATGACATCAAATAACGTTACTTTTATAGCATCATGTTTCCCAAGTAAATTACACACTTTTATATAATTATTACAAGAATTGTTACTTAATTGCTTAAATTTGTTAATTGCATTAATTATGGAGTACATTGTGAAGACATGCTAAAAGGCGCATATTTTGGAACTTAAATGATGATATTTGAAGATTGCTTATTTCTGACTACATATGTCATATCCAGAAAGAAAATACAGCGTATCGACGCCTGGACTTCACAAGAAAACGCGTTTGTTCAATACCCAATACGGCGTATCCCTCTGACTACATACGCCGTATCCAGCTGGTCAAACAATCAAAGATCCTGCAAAAAATGTGATTAGAGACAGTTATTACTGATTGATTATGAACGTAGCGCGCACTCTAAGGAATTCACCCCAATATGCCATATTGACCTCACTCAATATGACGTATCCACTCATTTTCAGAGACTATAAATAGAAGACTCAAAAACGAGTTTTTAGTGTGCAAAATCACATTCTCTATACCATAAACATAAAAGTCGATTTTCTAAAGAGACGAAGAGCAGCCAAGGTCAAGCATCGATCATAATTCCATAGAAGACACCGTGTAATTCCTATACTCTTGTAATCATTTGATTTTTGGTATCGTTCGTTAACTCGGTTAGTTTACCTTGGTTGTTTGATTATACTTGTATTATTACAATGGTTATGGGCTAATACCCTCGGGTATTAGCCATCTTAATGAAGATTCAATGTTTAGTTTGTTTAATCTCGATTGCTTAATTTATCATTGATCGTTTAATTATGTTTATCACCTCATACTTGTCTATGTGCTTGAATATGCGACCTATCATTCAACTGGATCTAGTGAGACTGACCAAGTGATCTAGATACTGGGATAGCTATCCATATCGTGTTTTATATATCTGGACCAATAGGATCACAAATAATGCCATATCTTTGCCTTTAGATTAGTGAGCTTAGTTGGCCTAGCAGGTGACCCTTGGACCAACGAATACATTCTTAATCAATTAGTTAAGACTCAAATGGTGGACTACCAGTATATAAAATATCATCAAGGAGTAAGTGGGTAAAGTCCCAATGGGCTAGGCTTTAACAAGATCACCATTGCTTTAATCCCTAAGATAAATCATAATTAAACTAAAAGGATGCTTTATGCGGATGCGTTAATTGTGACAGGATTCAACATGTCTAGGTCTTAGGATGATGTCTCGCTTAAGTCTTAAGAATGATATGCTGGTTCGAGATAATCACTCATTGTACTAAACAAACAAACCAGTAGTTAATCGGATTTAATATGGCTAATATAATTTTCTATCATTTGGCTTGTACTACTCTTTTATCTTCTGATTTTCTTCTTGCGTGATTATTGTCTATTGAATTGATTTTAGTCACCATAAAACACGTGCCAATCTCTTAGGCTGAAACCCCATATCAATTAAACTAGGTTTAGCATAGGTTTAATATTAATCAGAAATAACATAGAATTAACTAAACTAATTAGAATAAAATACTGATAGAATATAAGGTTAACTTTCTCTCTCTTAGTCTTCGATACTCTACTTACCGTGAAACTCCATCTGATCGGGTACACTGCCCGTTAAAGTGTTGTTTTAGGATAAGTCGGCTAAATATAAATTTAAAACTTGGTAATCAATAAATTCAACCTACACGGTAGCACATCAAATTTTTTGCGCCGCTGGCGAGGAGTGAAAAAAAGTCTTAATCTTTATTCTTATTAGTATTTCCAACCCTTGATTAGCTTAGCTTAGCATAATCTAATTGTTTAAATTCTGTTTGTATTTATTTAATTATGTGTTTAAATTTCTGCATTATTTAATTGTTTTCAAAGTACTCTGTTCTGGTAAGACACCTGATACGGCGTATCCACCAGTTGGATACGACGTATCAAACTTTCTACCCAGATACAGCATATTGATTTCTGCAGTCTAAACAACGCATCCTGTTTTTTCAAACAATACGGCGTATTCTGCAAACTCAATACGACGTACTGACCTTTAGAAGATCCATACGGCCTACTCAATTCAACTAAATACGGCGTATCAATCACCTGATACAGTAGCAGTCGCGATTATTTCGTATTCGATTTATAGTTTTCTGTGTTCTCTCCCCTGAGGGAACATCCTACTGATTGTTTGTTCTTATACTCAGGAAACGTTTGATGAAAACAAGACCTATGATAAAACCTGCCTCTGAAGGTGACCTACACATAGTGCCAACTTAAATGCTAAATTCGAGATCGGTGATGAATTTTTAAAGATATTACGAGACAATACCTTCAACGGAGTAGACAAGGGTGACGTCACCGACCATATGGCAAAAATACTTGAGATATCAGAATGGATTAAAATTCCTAATGTGGATCATAATCAAATCCGATTGCACATTTTCCCAATCTCACTTAGCGAACATGCAAAGGAATGGTGGGATAATGAGATCAAGGATACAGCCACCACTTGGAATGAATTGAGTGAGAAATTTTTTCTTAAATATTATCCAGTATCCCATACTTGGAATAGTAAAATCCCAGATGACTTGGACAACGGGACTGACTATCTCGAATTTTTAGATTGGTTGGGATCAAAATTCAAAAATCATTGGAACATGGATAGAAACACTAAGAACAGGCTATGGGATTTTTATAACGAATGCGATAAATCCTTCAATAAGTACCAAAAAAATTCTTGTTCTGACTCGTTCTTTAAACCCTATTTGGATGCACAAGAAGGGAATGGAATCTACAATTTTAAAGAAAGCAATCAGTATTCCCCTCAAATACCAG